>JARHVA010000218.1:1147500-1212500 GCA_037957365.1 Torreya grandis
CAAGAGGTGTGTTAATGATGGTCATAATGGACTCATCCAAGAATTGAAAAGTTAGTGGTTTGGTATCTACAAGGGGAGATTCAACAAGTTGATCTATAAGTACTTATCCCTTTATGGATTTTTAGTTGATGTATTTTATCTCAAATTCTCTCATAAGCATGATCCATTTAGCTATGAGGCCTTCTAGTTTTGTTTTGGATAGTAGATACTTGAGAAGATCTATTTTGGAAATAAACATGGTTTTGTTGTTTAGCATGTAATGCCATAGTTTTTAGGATACAAAGACCATAGATAAACAAGATTTTTCAATAGGTGAATATTTATGTTCATACATGACTAGTGTATAACTTAGATATTACATGAAATGTTCTTTTCTATTATCATCATGATAATCTATAAGTACCCCTAGAGCTTTCTCAGTTGTATATAAGTATAGTCGAAATGGATTTCCTAGCATTGGTAGTAAGTAAATTGGTAAGATAGTCCTTTAGGTGATGGAAGGATTTCAGGTATTCATCATCCCAATGAAATGTGACACCTTTTATTTAGTATGTGTGTAAATGGATGGTATTTGTCTACCAAATGTGATATGAAGCATTTGATAGGCTATATCTTTCCCTACAAATTATGGAGCTACTTCAAATTGGAAGGTAGTGGCATCTTTGTAATGGCTTGGATTTTGGTAGCATTAAATTCAATACATTTTTGAGAGATAATGAAGCCTAACAATTTACCTAAATTAACACCAAAAATGAATTTCTTAGGATTGATTCTAACCTTGTATTCATGAGTCCTCTCAAATATCTTTCTTAGTATGATTGGATGATTGATGTGGGTCTTTGATTTACCCAGTATGTCATTGACATAGTCTTCAACAATGTCATGCATCATATCATGAAATATGATGGTCATGGATCTTTGGTATGTGGCCCAAAAATTATTTAGAGAAAATGACATAACTTGATAATAAAATGTTCCCCATGGAGTGATGAACTCTGTCTTATGTTAGTCTTATAATGCAATCCAGATATGGTTGTACCCTAAAAATCCATCCATTAGTGAAAGCATTTTGTACCTAGTTGTGGAGTCAAATATCATGTCAAATAACTCTAAAATTAGTGAAATTGTTTATTCTTTTAGGATTTTTACTAACTAGTACAACATTCTATATCTACTCTACGTAATCAATCAGTCAAATATATTTTTCTTTCAAAAAGATTCCAACTCTTTCTTTACCAATACAAAAATTCGAGGATTCATCTTGCATAATTTTTTATTCAAAAGTTTGGCATCAAGATGTAAAATAAGGTAGTGTACAACCAAGGTGAGGTTAAAACCTTGCATATTTGAATAGGCCCAAGAAAATAAGTCAACAAATTCCCTCAAAAGGGCTGTAAAGATTTCATGTTCCTCCTTAGTGAGAAATGAGCCTAATTTAATCCATTTCAGTCCATCTAGAGGCTCGATGTTGACTTATGTACTGTATTTTATGAGGAGAGTGGATCCATCTTCCAAAATGGTTGGCAATGATTTGAATTGGCATGTAATGACAAAGTCTTATATTTGGAATGGCTCTTCAAGCTATCCTAAACAAGATGAATTTGAATCTCTCAATGGTAGGGATGACCATGTTACAAACACTATTAGAGACTCTTAGATGATTTGGTCAAAGGCATGTTATTCTTTAGAACTAAACTTATAACCAAAATTACGTTCATCATTGGTGGTCTCTTGAGCTATGTTTGAGGAAGGGTGAATACCCCCATCTAATACTGATTGAAATAGGTTTTCACCAAAAGATTAACCTTTCTATTTACTTTTACCTTGGTCCAAAAGCACCCCAAAAAGTTTTTCAATTTGGGACCTCAATGTTTCATTTATTTGTTTGTGGTTAAGGGTGTTCACCCACTCTCAAAAATAGGTTGTAGGATCCAATTTGATTGAGAACCCTTGTTTTTGGTCTCCCAATGGAACATTGTCTCTTGAGCATAGAAATCATAAAAGGCCTCATCATTCTCAAACTCTTTTATAGGCACTATGGATTCTTTTTGGTCCTAGGCAATAAGCTAAGGTTAATAAAGAAGAAGTGGATTATTATGCATAATAAGGTTAAGGGTACAAATGGAATGAGTATCAAATAGATTGGTATTGGCAAGGTCTTCATAAATGTTTTGATTAAACTCTACTTCACTACTAACATCATTATCACTAGTCATAGACATTGGAACATTAGTAAGATACATGGGTTCACCCCTATTTAGTTTAAATATGAGACCATATGTTGTTTTTTACCTTGTTATAGAGATTGGCTCAAGTGTTTCGAGTAGATTTAGTCTAAGGCCTTCTCCTTCATATGCTTGATTCTCCATGATCTTGTTTGTAATTGGATACTTGGAATTTTTGTAGTAGTTGGAAAACTTGTCATTGTATAGCCAATATTCATCTTTGGCAAGTGGGTCCTCTTCTTGGCTAATGACTAGTGTGAAAATGATAGGAGTTGGACTATGTTGTTTGCCTTTTCCTTTTCATTTCCATTCCATGAAAGGTCGCTTGAATTTAGGTCTTCCATAAGACTTGGGGTTCTATGGAAGTTTGGAAATTTTGAATGTGTCATAAGTCAAATATATTCTTGAACCATTAATTGTGATGGTAAAATGATTTTACATTTAAAGAGGTGGCATGTGGGAAGATGAATCAAGGATATATGGGTATATGCAATTTAATTTTGGCAAGTCAAGTATTTATTTATTTTTGTCCTTTTTATGAAATAGATCTAAACCAAAATGGTAGTTATAGCTTTCATACTCAGCCTCTAAATGTTTAAAATGTTTGTAAAGTTGTATATCTCTATTGATAGTGACCTCCATACATGAGTGAGAGAACTTGAGACACTAGTGCAATTTTGAATGGATTGCATGATTCAAATGTATCTAAGGTCTACCCAAGAACAAATTGTATGACAAATCTAGGTCCAACACATGGCATAGTGTATCATGGGTCAAGGGCCAAATGATAATTGACAAGTTAATGGTGCCTTGTGATTCCCACTTTTCATTATAATAGGCCTTGATAGTGATCCTTTCTAGTTGTATATTATTTTTTGTATATCCAAGATTCTTGATGAGATTTAGAGACATAATATTAAAGCTTGATCCATTGTCTATGAGGACATGTTTCACTTTATGTCATGTGATGACAAATTTAATGTGCAATGGATTATTATAGAAAGGGATAAGGGATGACATATAACTTTGGTTATTGTCTAACCAAAACTTGGAATTTGTCTGGGGATATATTGTTTGGAACTTGGGATTGACCTAGAAACTCTATTAAGAAGTTTTGTGGATGGTATATGTATGCAATAAATCCAAAACAAAAATTTGTGCAAGCATATTATGAAGTTGTTCCATAATATTGAATTTATTTTCCTTCAAAATTATATATAGCTTGTTCTTAGTAAGAATGATGGGTTGGATGGGTTCAATGGCAAGTGGTTATGGGTCAAGAATAGTAATATTTTACCACTGAGTTTTGATTGCATAATGAAGATTAGATATAGGACCATTATTTCTAGAAAATGATGGTGGAGGGGGTCTAAATAAGATAAGTCTTGGCTGTTGGTGAACTTGTATGTGGTCATAGGGTAATGATGAGTTATCAATAATCTTTGCTTATTAGTGCACCTATATGTGGTCCCAAGTCAAAGAAGGATCACTAACATCTATATCTTGATGTGAATTGGTTATAAATGGTCTTATTCTATTATCACTCAGTCTTAGATTGATGGTGATGGTTGGAATATGACCTCCCACAATATGAACTACAACTTTGTTATAGTCATATTCAACTACATGGTAAGTCTATTGGTTATTGGAATCATTATGTCCTTAGTTCCATCCATTAAATTAACATTATTGTTAATGATGTTGGTATTATTGTTGTTTTCAAAATTATTGATACTATTGTTACTATTGTCCTAGCCTTTGTTGTTATTATTGTTATGTTGAAGAAAAGGGTTTTAGTAGATAACCATGTTATGATTGGATGTATATGCTCTATTATCTAATGTAATCTACCCATTTTACAACATATTTTAAATGAGGTATTTTATCTACAGACAATGGCATAGATTATATTCATGAACTTGATGGTATTCATTGAACTCATTCTCCATGTACCAATCTAGATAAGGAATTCCCTCAGGATAATGTTTACGTATTAGAAAAATAATAAGATTATCTATAGATATCTTTTGAAACATGGATTCAATGGGTTATCCAAGGTCACTAAAGACTCAATGAGTAAGTACATTTATCTTTGGAGGACGGTTTTTCAAAATTAATGGTTGTTATGTTTGTTGAGCTAGTCTAAAAGCTACTGCAATAACTGCACTTGCTAAATGGGTTACTAGTGGGGAGTAAGATGCATTTATAATTTAGATTGAGTATATGGGTTTTGCACCATTTTGACATGATAAAAATTGGTTAATACATTTGTAAAAACATTCATTTTGTGATTGAATTGCTTGTATTTTTCATAATTACTCTCCTTAGTTGATACCGATGCTTATGCTTGGACTTAGTTTTGGTTCTAATTTTGGCCATTTCCTTGATTTTGGTTTGATGAGGTTAAATTAATAATACATTTTTTAATAAGGTCCTTTTTAAATAAATAATTATTTATAGATGATATCTTTTAAAGTGTGTGCACATTGAAGCTCCAAGTGATAGGATATCTTGTTGTGTAAATTCTTGGTAAACATAGTGGCTAATTGTTTATCTAGTAAGTTATGGGTGAAATGACTATCAAGTTCTATCCATGATTTTAAATAGCCTGAAAATATTTCATTGGCTTAATTCTTGACTTGAGTCAAATATACCAATCAAATATTATGTTTGAGATTGTAAGAGAAAAATTTGCACAAACTTGTTTGAAAGGTCACCAAAATTAGATACTGAATTCTTTGACAATTTTAGGTAACATTATAAGGCTTTTCTTATTATACTCCAAAGAAATAAAATTAGAAGTTATATGTCAATATAATCCACTAGCTATAAATCAACAAAGAATTTTGTTGAATGGGCCTTAGGGTCTCCTTTACCCTTGTATTTGTCAAGTTTTGGTGGTTCATACCCTGGAAGAAATGGTATATCTAGATACTCCATGTTGAATGGGTAGGAACACATGCCATATAATTTGAACTACTTGGTATATTTCCCTACTTGGATGGTGTCGAATACATCATTCATTTGCTATAAATTTTGTGCCAAGAAATTAGATGGAACATTGGCCTAAGGTGGAGGATAGGTGGTCAAAGGTTGATTACCTTGACCAGAGTATAATGGTTGCATGGTTTGATACAGAATGTTGGATTGGTTAGTGAAATGACCAAGAATATGCATTTAAGGATTGGGATGATATTGTTGAAATTTCATGCATTGTGGTGTGATATTCTAGTTTGGATTTGGTATATATGCCTAGTTTTGAGGGAATTGTGTTTGAGATAAAAGGATATGGCTCAAGGTAAAGTAATATGCCTATTAAGGTTGAATATGGGCTTACTACCAACTAACCAAACCTGTCTAAATGAGGGGAACTTATGAACCAAGACCTATCGTTGGGTTTATGACACATTTGGAATGAAAAACAATTATTACCTAATTGGTACTTGTTGGATAGTATTACCTTTTGGATGCACAAACACTTGTTATGAAGTAGATTCTTATTGGATATTTGATGTTTGTCATTAACCAATGGACATATGTTATTAATTAAACAACATTTATGATTGTAAAGGCATGTTGGTCTACAGCTATTGAGGTATACTTATCATTACCTGATGAGGTGGAACATTTGTTTCCCCTGTTGAGGTGGAAAAATGTTTTTCTTGTGTTGTATTGGTATATTGGATTGTGACTATTATCATGGAATGGTAGTCATCACCTATTATGGTGGATAAAATTTGTCATGTTTTATTGAGGTAAGGCACTGATTTGTGCTTGATTACATAAACCTTGTGATTTTGTGCCCAAAAAAGTAGATGGTTGAGGATTAGAGCTAATTTGTTGTAGTTGAGACATAAGAGTTCTTGTTCCTTGTGTTTATGAACAAATCATGGTGTTAGCTAAAGGCACATTTTGTTTTATACTAGTTGTTGATGCATTTAAACCACTATGGCCTAGATAAGATGACACTTGTGTATTATCCACTGTGCTTGGCACATTTGTCTATGTATAATTAATAGATCCTTCTTCAATAGTTGGGGAATTAAACATGTCTCCAACTAAAGTGATTTGCATGAATGGGTCTACACCCAATTTATATTGGAATGTTAATTCAATTAATACTCCTATTGAAGGAGCTAACTTAATGAGTGGTGCATTTGACATGGCCATGTTATTAAAATTACATGCTAAATTCAAATAGGTTTGATATGCTATCTACATTTTTATAAAATGGTCTTCCAAGAGGCCCTTCCATGTGAAAAACGTATTTGGACTTTGGTATGATATCGACATAAGCACTTGAGGATTGATAGAATAAGCATGTTTATGTTTTGATTATAATGAATGTTGAAAGGCACTCTAACTAGGCTAGGCAACTTTTCATGGGGCAAGTATATTGAAAACTTGGCCCCTACCTCCACAGCTCTAACTAAAAATTCATCTTTATTTTCAAGCAAGTGATAATCAAATAAATAGGGATCATATGTCAATGGAATCATAACATAATACATTTGTTGTTAAACTTGTTCTACAATCAAAGCTATGCTAGTAAGGTAACACATGATTTACTCTTGGTCTTGATATGAATATGGAGGTGTGTTAACCAAATAGTGGGATAAATGATCTTAGATTTTTTCCCTAGATTGAGTATTATAAGGAGTATAATCATCTGTATCACAAACTCTGTCATCACCATAAGGGTTTTGAAAAAATTCATCTTGTTCAAACACATTATCATAAATAAGATTGTACATGGATCTACTAAAAGTGTAACGAGACATATCCAACATATCGATGAACATTTCAAAAAAAAATCCTAGAGTTCTATAAATTTTTAAAAACAATGTCTAAAGGACAAATGGTCCAAACTTGGTCTAACTTGGTCTAAAAACTGGAGATATATCTCCAAAAAGATATGGGCTAAAAATTGGTACAAAATAGTCTAACATTAAATGTCTAACATCAAATGTCTAATACAAAAAGGTCAAGTGGATGAATAAAAACTAGAATGCCAAAATTAGTTACAAAGTATTTCAAACAAGTCTAATCTAGGTCTAAAGAAACAAAAGTTTCTAGGTCTTTTAGAAAATAAAGCACAAAAGTTAGTCTCAAAAAAGGTATTGCTTGGTCTTTTAGAAAAGGCACAAAAGCTAAATTTAAAACAAAATAAGGTCTAAAAGTCAAGATAGGCAATCTAATATACTTGAAACACTTTGACATAAACTAGGAATTCAGATTTAAACATGAACTTAGTCATTTGGAAAAGGACATAAAACTCTAGGAATATAGAAGATAGACCACTTCCCCAAATCTAGAGATGAAAATAGTTTTAAAATTGAATAAATAATTAACCTAATTTACGCAACCCAAAAGTGAAAATAAAATTATCTAAGCCAAAATTACACAAGTCCTAGATATAAATCAATCAATGTTTAGATCTGAACTTGTCAAGGCTAATTGCAAACTCAACTAAGAAAACTAGGATTCTTTAAAACAAACAAAAAAACTAGACAAGAATGAACAATATGATGGTACTAGGCATAGATCCAAAAGGCACATGTGGTTTCAAAAAATTGAATTTTTGGACACAAGGAAACAAGTCTTTGAAATTATTTAAGCATCATAATGATGTTATCATGATCTAAGGGTAGGATAAATTTTTATTTCAAGACTCAAAGGAAAAAAACTTAGAATGAATTAGGTAATGTAATGACATTCTTTTCAATCAAGTGACATATACAAAGGTTTTGACAAAAGATTAAGGCAAAGGTTTGATAACAAATGGCTAGTGTAATGCCTTTTCAAACAAAGGAGTGATGTATAAATAAGACTCAATTTTGACATGGTATGACAAAAAAATAGTTAGACACAAGATAAATAAATAAAGGACACAATGACATAAACATCTAATTGTAACATCTTAAATCCTAAAATTGACAAGGTTGCATAGTACTATTGAATTCCATCTATATACTCACTCTTGAGATAATTTTAAATGTTTAATCCAAAAAGTAAAAGTGCATGAAAAGTAGGGTTTTTAGGTCCTCAATTATCTCAATAGTTTGTATGATGACATGAAACTTTGGGTTATTGACCTTGCATCAACAATATGTCTATGACAAGTGGGGTTATTCTAAACTATCATTTTTTTCTCATTTTTAGATGGTCCCAATTGTAGAAAACACTAAATATGTAATTGCATCAACCAACATATTGTGAAAATGCCTTATCTTTTTCACAACAAATAAATCATCTCTTGCTCAGTTAATGTGATGTCCATGTTTTCCCTATGTTTTGAGGTCAAGTACCGCTAATAAATCTTGTTTTAATTTCTCAAAACAAGCCTCCCAATGAGTCAGCCTAAATTTATATTCCCCTCTATTGAGTGGGGTTGAAATGATGCTGAGAGATGAATTCCCAAGTCAATGCTTCCATAGAGAACTTGTGAGAAGGTGATGAACTCCCACTCACAAGCCATAATGCATGAAAATAAAGACAAGTGGAAGGACTTTAAGGTCACATTGGGGTCACCCAAATCATATGAATTTTGAGGAGGGCCTCAACAACTTTCCTTCCATGATTTTGGACTAAAGCATCCAAATGTAAAGAATGGGTGCTTTTGATCACCCAAGTTCCCTAAATGGGATGGGGGGAGAGCATACACATGTCACTCACTTTGATTAAACAAACACTTCAATAAAAAATCACAAAAATAAAACTCTTATGAATATGTAACTAATGTGAGAGTTCATTTTACGATACCAAAAGGAAATGTAATGAAGTTTGATCCCCATGGCATTTATTGTTGATAATTTAAAAAATTTCAAAAATAATTAAGAGATGAAATCAACTAAGTATGTTTTAATAACCAAAGATAATGTGTGTAAAATTTAACCATGCTTAAACTTTGCTTTCTCCACCTTAAGACCTACAATTTGTTAGAGGGTTTACCTACTTAGAAGCCCAAAATCAAGTGAGGAAATAACATTTCAAAATTAGCTCTCAGGTTTTCTAATTTTTATCTTAGATATGGATCATCATTGATCCACATAAGGATTGACATCAATTATAGAGATCATCATTCATCAAGTAAATCATTGTCATCTCCATGTAAAATAAACAAAAACTAAAGTATGTTTTGTCACAAAAATGGTTAATAAAATGGGATAAAAAATGAAATATCTCCCTCGATACTATAATAAATAGGTTAGAAAAACAATATGAAGGTCCTTAAACACATAATGAAGACCAAAAAACTCAGTTAAAATCCTCATTATCTATATCCCTATCATGTTCTATTTTACACGTAGAGGTCATGGTCAATTCTAGTAATAGATATCGATCTAGAAAATTGGCATCGATCATTGTCACCTGAAACTAAAAATCAACATTGATCCTTGTTACTTATGATTTGCTTAAAATATAAAGATGTGAAAATGAAGTTAAAACTTGAATTTTTAATATTTTTATGCATCTATTAGAAAAACTAAAAGTATCATCTCATTCTCCTTGGTTATATGGGATGCTTGAAGTCTCACCAGGCATGCCAACATGTGGACAAGGAATATGTAGAGGGGAGGTTAGTCTTGTGTTAGTCTAAGAAATAAAACCCAAATAAACAAACTAAATTCCTAACGCCTATAGCATAGACATTAGGGAGAGATTAGGTAACAAGAAAACATATGAAATCACAATAAAAACATAAAATAATACACTCTTTTACCTTATTTGGAGTTCCGAATGGATTTTTGAATGGCTTGTTTGACTTGTGAATCAATAAGTATTTAATAATGAATCTTTGTTTGGCTCCTTATCTCCTTGTCACCTTGGATTTTATTGTTTGGATTAATATTAAGGCATGGTAACATTACTTTCATGAAGCTTATGGAGTAAATCTTGCATAATAACTCTATAATATCCAAACTTACAAATGAAGGTGTATGGCTTTATATTTATATTCTTAGGAATTAACTCTCACCTAAGGTGATTTAATCTTGAGTTTAAACACATAATGTGTTAAAACTAACCCTAGGTGAGTTTATACTAACTCTATTTAAGTTAAAATTGGTCATGTAATTATGATTTTTAATTACTAGGCATGACTCTCAAGTTAGATATTTTGAGATATTTTCAAATAGCTTGACAACTCATAAAGGAAATGATAAAAAAGATTAATATTTTGAATTTTGTAATTTCCATTTTTATATATTCATTAATTTAAAATGGATAATTCAACTAAGTATTTAATATTGTTTAATTAGTTAATACAATTGGATTAGCATTTTTGATCTTTCAAGATTTGATCAAGTGCACTACTTAATGGGTCCATAGGCCAAATTAATCTTTTTTATTGTGTAAAGTGATTAGGGATGAATTTTTGAGAGATTATTGTTGATTCTGAGGTTTGATGAATGATGTATAGCCAAATTTGGGATGTTTAGACATTCCTAGGCTTAATTTGTAATGGTTGGTAGGAATTGGTCTAAAGTTTGGTCAAAAGCTAGTTGTGGAAATTTTATGTGTCTACATTAATCAAGTTATTATTTGAATGAAATACATAGGTAATATTATGGATGAGTAATTAAATGGATCCCAACTTTACTATGAATGACCTAATACCTTATTTGTCTATGGGGGAACATTTCCAAGATTAAAATAATTTTGGTAGGGTAAATATAAATCCCACATTGGGAGATGATATACCCTATTAATTTTCCACTTGTTACTTCAAACACACATTTATATAGGTTAAGATTAACACAATATTCAATCAAGTGCATCAAGATGGTGCATAACACCTTTAAGTGTTCAATTCATTTCCTCACTTGCCTTGGGAGATCATCTATGTAAACCTCTACTATATTGTGTATAATATCATGGAATATATGGGTCATGGCCCTCTGGTATGTTTCCCTTATGTTTTTAATATCAAAGGGAATCATGACATAAAAAAGGTTCTCCATGGTATATTAAAAGATGTCTTACTCTATGCTTCATCAAAAGTGTAGATCTAGTTGTATCCTAAGAATCCATCTATAAGTGATAACAACTCACACCCTATTGTAGCATAAAAATAATGTCAATGGATAGAAGAGGGAAGTCATATTTAGGTGATATCTTGAAAATATATACATATCCTAATCTTTTCATTCTTTTGAGAACATGGATAATTTTGGTCATCCAATTAGAATAGTCAATTAGCTTGATAAATATGACTTTTAGAAGTTTTTTAACTCCATATTTTACCATAAACATGACCTTAGGATTACTTGTACAAAATTTTTGTTTAACTAGATTCATGTCACACATATTGATAATATTATTTACCATAATGTTAGGTTTTATGCCCACCATATTAGTGTAAGAGAAGGTGAAAGACTTTGAGAGCTCAATTATCAACTATCGATCTCCTTTCACTTCCTTAAGTGAAAACTAGGACCCTAAAATGAGAATTCTAGGACTCTCCTCAATTCAATGTTAACATCAATGGTTTCTTTAATGAGGGAGGCATTTCCCTCCTCAACCACATCAAGTAATAAAAGAATATTGGGATCTTCAACCTCAATATTGAAAAGATCATTCTTATCGTTATTGGAGGAGTAATCTTTGATCTAAAAATAATAATTGTAGTATTCATCCATGAGAATTGATGTGGTATAACAAGTGAGTTATAAACCCATCTAGTCATAGAAATATGGGAGGTCATTGTAAGCTTAAAAAGACTCAAAAATAGCCTCATCATTATCTACTAGCTTAATTACTAATGGATTGTCATTATTTTAAATATAGGTAATGGTTGATCATTAAAAGTATTTCATATAAGAGGTTATGTCCTGACTAAGATTATGAAATGGTACTCTTGTATAATAGCATAAGGGTTAAAGCATGAAGATAAAATAGACATGGATTCATCAATCTAGTTTCTTTCCCTAGGGAGTGCATCTATAGAAACCAAGTCAAATTATTTAAGAATTTCATGCACAATGATTTTATATAGTTAAATATGTTCAAATTTGGTTTGATATACCTTAGAGACATGGTTGGAAGCCAAATATGAGTCACCTTTGATCCTTAAGTTCTAAATGCCTAAAATTTTTATAATGATCATCTCAAGTAACAAGGATTCATATTTGGACCCCTTTTTTATATGTTCAAAGTCCAGTTTGAAACCAAAATTAATAACTCATCCTTTAGGATAAATTAAAATAACCCTTGCCCCTATAACTAGATGACACTTGGCCCCATCATAGTAGAGGACCCAATGATCATCTGTAGATGAAGGGTTGTCATATAATAAGACTTTTTGGTCTTTTGATATCTAAACCATATAAATATTTAAAATATTTGTTAACCCCTCTTGGGGATCCTAGTTTGAAGACTCGAAAGACTGACAAGTCTTTACCCCTTGTAGGATGAACAAAAGAATATGAGAAAACTTGAAAGGTATACTCTTATGATCTAGATGAATGAAGGGAAGCACTTTTAGGAACTCAAAAGGCTTAATTTTATGGCCTAAATCAAGGTAGATAAGCACTTTTGGGAACTCAAAATGCTTATTTTTATGATTTTTTTGGTGTGGGAAGTATGCCACCATAATTATGATGAAGTTTGGATATGGGAAGTATGCCATCATAATTATGGTCTCATTTTATCATGGAATATATCATGATATATTTATGTAGATTATAGTATTTTTTATAAGACATGGGTAACTCTTTTCTCCCATGATTATATGTGGGAAATCTCATAATAACTCAATGAGTGGATATCTAGGGATCCTCCTTTTTGAAAGGGGAAGAGAAGGCCTCTCTTGAGATGTTCACTAATAATCATGAGAATGTTGATCTGTATGGTTATTATTATCAAATTAAAAATTATTTCTTTAGGAAGAAACATGACCAAGGGAGGAATAATAGTGTGACTACATAGTAGATAACCCAAACATGATGTGAATTACAACTAGGTGTTGGCCATAATAAAATGGTTGACATCTTAGGGGAAGTAAAATTGATTTGTTAGGAACTCTAGAAAAATGATATGGTCATGTGATAACATGATCAAAGAACATACTTGTAAGAGGCTTAAAATGAACACAAGTAGTGTGCAAACCATAATTTGGCCCTATATGATCAATCCTTAGATGATTATGATGGTAGTCATGGGAGAAATTGTCATCAAGGAAAACCTTATTATTATATGACATCTCTATCATGAAAAGATCAAGTGAACTAGTTAAACCCTCTTAGGGTTCCCAATTTTGAGGAATAATGAATTTATAGGTCCCTAACCCTTGTGGATCAAATATTAAGATAAATTGAGTGTTTTTTTTAAGATATTGATAATCTTAGACATGGACATAGTGGAAGGTACCAAAATAATGACTGGCTCTGAACTATTGACATTTTTAATTTTCATTACTTCATTTTCCTCTAGTTTTTTCTTTAATAAGGCTTGAGAGATATCTTCCCCTTTCTTTAGAATAACCACTTTGGATTGTGGAGCTCTATAACATCCACCAATTATAGGGTTTTATGACTTTTTTGGTAGGTAGGTGGTATTTAATGTGTAATCTTGTTTGTTTGTGTATGGTCATTTGAATCATGTCAAAGGGCTTAGGATTCCATTGGGATAAGAAAATATTTCCTAGATGAAGGAAACATATATGTTTCAATAAGTTTGAATGAATGGCTTGCATCTTATGTATCCATGGTATCCCCAAGATCATGTTATAGTTGGTATCTTTATCAATCACATAAAAATTATTTAACACTATATTGGCACCCATAGTGAATGAGAGCATGATGGTTCTTATAGAAGTGGTTTAATGATGTCATAGCCTTGTAGGGTATTATGTTTCATGAAGAAATTGGTTTCTCTATAACTTATATTTTGGATGAAAGAGAAGGGGATAATGTTGGCAGTTAATCCACTGTTAATCATGGATATCTTTACATAATTATTATAAAACAAAAATTATATAAAAAAGGTTGGATCCCATCTCTTATATATCTCAAATACAATAGAGAAGATATAAAAATAAAAAATATATCTAGTGTCTCAAGAATCCCACCAAGGAGGAAATATGTCTAGATCAATATGGTTGATTTGTGTATGTGGTAGCGAGTAACACTTGATAAATGCCCCAAACTTAGGAGATCAAACAAGGTCGATCAATGAGAGGGTGATTTTTTGAGCATATAAAGAAACAAAATTTGGGAGAATGTTTTCGTAATCTAAAACAAAATCATAGTTCCCTACAACCGTAGGGATAGACTTGATATCAGTAATGTTTGAGGTATGAGGAATCATATGATTATATCCTCTAGTGTAATTAATGATATTAGCCTCTTCCTCAACCTCTATCTCTATAACACCTATCATTTTGGTCTTTCTCTAGATCCCTAATAGATGGGTGATATTAGTGTTGGTGGTTCTAGATGTAGAGGCCTTCATGTTATTAGTGCACACACAAGAGTGGGATAGTGATGTTGAACTGATTTGTTCTACAAGTTACCATTATATTTTTTATAGAAACTCTTACTTGATTATTTGGAAAGGGGTTCTAATAATTTTTATATTTTGATTTTAAAGAGTGAATTGACATCCTTAAGGGGTGCTTCCTAGGAACTCATCCAAAAAAAATTGTCTTTGATCCTTGGAAAGTCTTTATATAAACTTATTATACACCATTTAGTTATAAACATTATGTCCAATGAATTGGAGACAAAGAAAATATATGTTAGGATTATAATCCATAGGTATTTTAATTTTTCCATGTTAAGCAAACCATTATTGATTATTTTTTTGGTAATAGTTTTGGTATTGGAACTAATGAAAAATCTCAACATGATGAGAGTGGTTTTGGTTTTGGTTTTGGTTTTGATTTTAATACTACATGTTATGAGGTGAATGATTATGAAATTCAACAACATGAACTACATTAGGGGGGTTTTGGTTTCGTATACCCATGTTGTTACTAGAATTTGTATTATTCATGGGCTAATATGTGTTATTGGGAATAGGAATATACTTATTTCCTTGATTGATCATGCCTTCAGTGGTGATATTCTTATTTTGATTAAATATTTTTTAGCCTTAATTATTGATAGTGTTATGGATTGCATTTTGAAATCCCCTATTTTTTTGGTTTGGGGTGATGATGTGACTATTATCCCCATATGTTCATCCACCAATGTTGATGGTCACTTGATAAATTCATTATTTACTCTCAAGATCTTCTATGTAGGACTAGTAGGGGAATTTTTGAACATCATCCCTCATATCTTTGTTAAGAAAGTGAAGGATGAGGTCACATAGCTCTCAATGTTACATATAAGGATCACTGATAGATGAATAAAGGACTTTACACCATCTTTTGATAAAATTAGTATTTGATTCATTGTATTCCTAATTTATGTGGAGAAACTCTCAAATGCTAGTCTTTAGAAGATTGTTCATATCAAAAGCCTTGAAGAACTCAACCATCAGTTGGCAGAAGGAATGAATGGACCCTTAAAGAAGGTGATAATAACAATAAAGTATTTTTCCTTCTAGGGTTTTAGGATATATTTTTATAATAATCCCATCCCAAGGTAAAATCTCTCTCATAGTAGTCATATAAGCCTTAACATGTGCATTGGTATCTCCTTTCCCTTTGAACTTGGGAAGGTCTAATAGGGGATGAAAAATAATAACCCTACATATTTTGATACTGAGAGGTTCCTTAAGTTAATCAACATAGGTATCCATGTTGTTTAAGTCAATTTTTTATGTGGTCAAGCTGGATTAGAAGGGTGGATTTGAATATGGGTTACATGGGTAACCACTAGGAGGAATGGAAGAGGCTTGATAGGGTGAAGTGGAATAAGTCAAGAAATAGTTATCTTGCTAAATATATGTAGAGAACATGTGAAAATATGGGGGAAGGTTATTAGACATGGAAGTGCTAGTGATTTGTTGAGGATGGGAGTATGTGGTTTACACATAGCCCAAATTTACATAAGGTGGCACATGGCTAGTTTGTGTAGGAGGAGTGTATGTGGGAGACACATAACTCAAGGAGGTAAATGGTGGTGCATTATTGGTCACAACATTGGTTTATAGAGGTGGAATATAGGTTAATACACCTCCCTTTGGGGTTTTTACATGTGCTTGGTAGTTTATAATATGTTTTTAATTGTTGAGACCAGGGACTCCCTAGGTAAGGATGTCCCCAAGGGGTTGGTTAAAAGCATATCTTGGTCAAGTTATATGATTTTGATGTGGTGGAAGCATGTAAAATTATTGTTACAATCATTGATGGGTGGTTTTTTAGATGGGGGAATGAGAAATATGAGCTTGTGTAATAGGATTTAGGCTCATCCCTTGACTTATATATTTTTGGTTGTTATCTAAGTCACAAATGTGACCCAAGGTATTGATGAGCTCATTCAAACCAGTAGTGGTTTTATGTCTAGAATTATCTTGTTTATAAGGGGTATGTATGATAGATTAGTTAGTCTGAGGGATTGGTTTGAATTGGGATACTTAGGGTAATTGGTTATGATTTAAACCAATTGGTTAGAAGCATTTTTGCTCTCGCTAGAAGGATTCATAGCAACTTACATGTGATTAACCTCATCCTCCAAGTGGCATATCCTTCAAAGATAATGATTGTACTTAGAAACACTTTACACATCTAGGATTTGTAGGTTGAGTTATGGTATAGTGTCCATAAGAATATTTAATATGCCTCCTCTATTGAGGGTCATACCATTAGAGTTGGGATAATTGATATCAATTTCAGATACATCTCACACCTAATGAATGGGGATTTCCTTCTTGGGTTGATTATTAAGATAAGAATAATTATAATATTTATAGTATACTTTAGTGTTGAAATTATTATTTTTATATCTCATAAATGAATCCTCAAAAGAGTTAATTTGGCTCCTTATTTAACCTTCAAGTCCAAAATATTCACCTAGGTCCTATTTAGACATTTTCTAAGTTTATATGGGTACCTGTAGAGTAAATGGAAGGAGATGGGAAAGGTGGAGAAAGGAGAAGAAAAGGGGAATGTAAAATATGTAAGTATTTCATGTTGGGTTCATGGGTTTATATGAGCATGAATAACACATGCTAAACTATTCACTTGATTTCTCTAGGTCAAACTGAGACAACTGATATAATGGGTGAGATATGGATAAAACTCTATATTGGGATGATTGATTAGTGGAATGGGATTTATAATAGATGGTGGAAGGGGGTTCTCATAATGGAACCAAAATACCTCCATAGCATAATGTTACTTGTTGAGAGTGTCTATATGTGAGAAAATAAAGCTTAAAGATCTTTTGGTGTCTGAGATTACAAGGAGGAAAAGCTCTTGATCAATACAAAGAGCAGGGAAATGGGGATGGTTAAGTTAAATGAATCATAGGATGAGATCAAATCTATCAAGTTGACTACATCCAATCAATTTCATCCATAAATGTGAATGATATCTAGTGAGTGTAGACTCGATGAGAATAAAAGGGGGTAGAGGAGAGTATATAGGTTTGAATCACGTTACATTGATGACCCCTATTCTGGTGGAGGGTAATGATTAGTGGATTGAGAATTTTTTATTGATCATGTAGGGAAATAATAGCATCAACAATGAGGTGTGGAATGGGTGTATCATAGAAGAAATCAATTATTAATTTGGCATCAATGTTTTAATGTATATTAATTATGGGACATGATACTCTGACCTTTGGGAAAATACCTTCTCTGACAAGATCTAGTGTCTTAAAAAATGTCATCTAAAAGAGACTAGGAAAAGTGTAAAAGTATGATCTTGTCTTGGTAAATGAGTGTTTTAATGTAATTTATATGTTTTGATAAAAAGGTTTAAATTAGGAGGCAATTTGACAAGTATTTGGAAATTTTCTTAATTTTTTATTGTTTTAACGAATGTTTGATTAAAAATGAAAATTAAATGACTTGAAATCAAATCATTATAAAAAAATTGATATTGAAAAAATAAATCACTTTTTTGTCTTTTCCAATTTATTTTCAGTAAATTTAATGTAAGAGAGAGAGATGGAGATAGAGCTAGAGAGAGAGAAGGAGAAATCTACTCTAACTATGAAAATGTTGATTTTTTTTAAATTTTTCTAGATGCAACCTAGATGAAGATAATATTTTTGTGATTTTATAAATAAATTATGAATACACCTAAGATAAAAATAATTTTTTTATGAACACAAAAATTATTTAATAAGAGTTTTATATTGTAAATAATAAAATATTCTTAAGCTCCAAACTCTTCTTTTTCTCATATGCAAGCTAAAACAAACTCTTAATATTCCTAGATTAGATGCACACTAGCAATGAACAGTGTTTTATTTTGAATAGAATGATTGTTTAAATTATCATTTTATGATATTTTTGGATTAAAAAAATATTATTAGTTTGTTCAAAATAATAAAAAATATAATTAAAAAAAGATCTTTTGTCCACCTAGGTTGATCTAAGGTTTTCTAGTTGCTAGTGTATGTGTGTGAGAATGAAAAGAGTTCATTTCAAAATTGAAAATAAATTGGTGAAATTAATTAAAGTATGCATGTTATATTATAATATTCACCTATGATTTTAATTCAATATTATATACTATTAATGAATATAATGAATGCAATCAAACAAAGAGACTGGTTAAGTTTTTTTGTAAATACTGGGAAAGGAAATGATTCTTTTCATACCAAATTTGATTTTTATAGAATATTAATCTAATATAATGCAATAATTATTTAAATAATCTAATATAAATAATTAAAATAGACTAAAATTAAATATCCTCCAACCTGCTTAAGGTAGAGATCAGCTAAAAGCATGTAACATGTGTTGTTTCTATCTTGAATATGCTATATCCTTTATCCAAGAAAATATTTTATGAAAAAGATAAAAATAAATATGAAAAAATGGATGAAAAAATATAAAAAATAATAATATATATGTAATACCAAATAAAGAGAAGTTGATATGTGGTTAGTTGAGTGCACTATTTTCAAATACTAGGTTGCATAATCAATGACACTTCCTTACTTGGAATGGTATAGTCAATCATGAAAAATAGAGGTAGAGATTAAAAAATAATGTTATTCAGTTGTGTATATGAAAACAATATAAAAAAATGGGATATAAGGAAAAAAATTGGATCTAAAATCAACCCAAAATTAGCTTACTTTTAGAAGAGCGATGAAGGTTGCATGAAGAAGTCTAACTTGATTGAACTAAGAGTATAACTTAAGAGAGATTTAAAATGATTGAAAATATAATATGGAGTGATCTAGGCTAGAATGATATTTAACACAAGGTGGAAAAATCAAGAAACAAAAAGACAACATGCAAAAATGCATGAAATTTTGATTTCTAGGAGCTAAATTTTGAAGACAAGGTGAAGGTGATAGAACCACCCCACCTTATAGGCATGGTTATGAAAATGTCATTCCCCATTATTAAACCACTATAGTTTTTGATATAAATACCACATATTTAATACAAAACCACCTTATAAGGATGAAATTATAGTGGTAGTTTCATAATGTAGAGTGATAATATTATCACAACCAACGATGGTTTTATCATGTATAGGAGATTTTTTAAAGTAAGATGATAGAATATGTAGAGGAAAAACAAAATGGATTCAAAGGGTAATTAGAGATAGTAAGTAAACTGAATTTTAGAATTGTTAGATAAAACCCATTTTGAGCATACACTAGGATATCACTACATCATCATTAGACATCATTCTGGAATATCACACCATGAAAATTTTGGGTGCATACAAATACACACCTCACATAGATGAATTCATTATTTCATTGGTATAACACTCCCTTATTTATCATGTAGCTCACTAAATTGATCCTAAGTGATAATTTTTATTGTCTATTTAATTCAGGAGGGCATGTGCATGTGAGTAAATAGTGAATAAACTAAGCATATCAATCACCTCCAGCTACCTGAGACTGGTTGATCTATTTAATAGATATGAATGGATCAATATTTACATTATCTATATGATACCTTTTACTTTTACCATTTTATTAGGTCTTATCTCAAGATCAATTTCCTATAAATTGGCCATCTACTTTTTCCTCCTTTCACCTAACTCATTCTAATCAAGTGTGATTTTGATTACTAGGTGTGGGATAATGGCATGTCTTATTATGTAGGATATAATGTCTATATTTATTTATAGACTTGATAAAAACATAATTTTGATTTTATATCATTTAATAATTTAGTTATATATATTTCATATTTGTTCTCATAAAGGAAATAGGGTGTTCAGTAACATCTACCTTTTGTGTGAGTCTATTGATATAGTGTGTTCTGATGAAAATGAATGCAAGAATAAATCCATCTTAAAATCTAGGCTGACCAAAATTGGAACTTGGGAAATGGAAGCCTTGACATCCTAAAATGATTTATTTTCCTCTATTTTCCATTATATTTTTTCATCCTAATTTAGCATAACATTAAGTGGCTTGAAAGACTACGAATACCAAAATAAATTTATGGAAAAAAAATTATCTTTCTAAAGGACTTGAGTTCCTTTTTGATGTTAGGTCATGAAATTATTGAAATATATTGAACTATATTTGGGTTTATTGAAATTACTTTATTGATGATAACATGGCCCAATAATTTACCTTTTATGACCCCACAAAATACTCTTTTTTGGATTGATAAAATATTGTTTGCAAATGGGCCACATGATTTGTTCTATCTTTAAAAATCATAATTAAGTCATCCATATATATGATGATGTACTTACCAATGATTCCTTTAAAATCAAAATACATGTCTCATTAGAAGGTAACACCTGCATTGATTAATTTGAATGGCATTATTTTGTACGCAAAAGTTCCCCACTTGGTAGTGAAAGTGATTTTCAATTTTTCATTAGTCTCAACCAAGACCTAGTTGTATCATGAGAAACCATCTAAAAAATATATCATCTTTGACCCACTGACTATCTAGACTACTTCAACTATGGAAGTGAAATGATAATTTTCCTTTTTTCAAGCTTGGTTAAATTTATTGAAATTCATACATAGCCTAATTTCACCATTTTTATTATGTATAGGGATTATATTGGATACCTAAGTAGAATGATTGATGGGAAATATAATTTTAGACTTTAATAATTTATAGACTTATTTCTAAATAAGGGGTTACACAATAGGATTAACTAGTATTTCTATCTACCTTAAAGTGTTTTTAACTTATTTCAATGGTATAGTATGCATGATAACTATGGGATCAAAAAAAATTAAGTCTTCATAAGTCCAAGTGATCGCATAATATTTATATTATGTCAATAAATACCTCAACCTTTACTTTTAAGGAGGCACCAATTCCTTAGATGACTTAACACAAAATCATACCCCTAATTTAATTTATCATATTTAATATATATTATTTATCAACCAGTTTATTATGACCACTTTTTCATCTCTTCACAGTCTTATCCCTCTCAAATTACCTTCTAAGCTCCTTTGCTCAACTAGGTCTCTTCAAGATAGATTTGGTCATTTGTTCCTGATAGTCATATAAAATATCCTTGTTATATATTCATGATATTTTATATACACATTTATTAATTTATAAAATACCTCCTTTCATTCTCCAAATTGTTACATATTCTTCTTCAACACACACATTCTCTAACAAGCAAATTAGGCTTATTAGGCCTTATTCTTATACTAGGTTCTGGCTCATACACCTCTTGTTCATAAATGCAAACTTGACCACTTATATTTTAAATAAAATAATACTTATTACATGAAAATAATATTAATCAAACATTAAAATATGTTGGTCATATCATATAGGACCTAAACCCCTTTTAGGACTTAAGGAGACCTAATTCAATTAGGCCTTAATTAGCATATGCTACCCTTTGAACTATTTGGAACACTCTCAAACTTCTCACATGGTAGAAAAATATAATATTTTACTCAAATAGACCCATTCTAAGGTCATCTTATTTCCATGAAATATTTGATCTCTATCTACTACTTGAAGCATGCCATTAGCATTGTTCACGATTAGGCATGTGCATACCGAGAAAGTTTGTCTTGAACTAAAAAAAATTAAAACAATCATGTTAAAAATTATATAAATATAACTTTAAAGACCTAAAAAACTTTAAAAATATCATTATAATTAATTACACATGGCAAAATGACTCAAACCCTTCACTACAAGTATCCCACTTAGAAATGCCAACTAGCCTTAAAACATGGTCATAGAAACAATGACCTAAAAAACTTACAGAACCAATTTAAGAGACTTAAAATTCACTTATATGATCCTATTATTTAATTTTACCATTATAAAATAGATATATAATATGTTTAAATGTCAATCTTGGTCTTAAAGACCAATCTTATAGTCTTGTAACTCACTGTCTCATCTAAACTAGATAGGTCAACTTATGAGCAACATTATCATCATATTAAATGATCCCCAAGACATATATACAATATTAACATGTAATATAGGTCTTTAAAATCTTCTCCATGAAATTGGATTCATCCCTAATCCATGATAACACATCCCTAATTAACTTCTCACTTATATCTCATTTTCTCATTGTTTGCACCATTAGGTCTGTTAACGAATGATCAAATTAGATGACCATTTTAACACACCTAAGGTATATAAATTGATTAAAAAAACCACCATTTACATCAAATAAAATTATCAATATTTATACTCCATCCATTTATCAACTTTGACTTGGTTAACTATTACTACTATAATAAATCTTTGAGAAATAAGGCCTTTCCTATAGGGTCCACTCACTCACTTGATAAACCAATCACACATAGAGGTTATTGGGAGATTTTGATACATTATATCATATTTTATATATTCATACCAATCCATTACTAACACTTTATAATAACTTATTTCATATTGGGTCACTATTAGGGTTGTTTGAGGGTTTAAACCATCTTTTATCTTAACGATCATTCATGAATAATATCCCATCATTCTAGAAACCAATGCTTGTAAATTTTATATATTACCATTAAAAATATTCCATTAGTATATTATGTTCCCATGAAATTCTTACACATTCCAAATAACACTTGAAAGTTCTTCTCAGGTTGAGAACCCTTCATTTTGTGCACATGAGAGACATCAAAACACTTTTTTCTTCCCTTAACCTTAAATTTTTTTCCTAAAAATTGGTAAAAATACTGGAAAAAACATTAAAAACTAATTTATATTCTAAAATTTCCATTTTATCCTTGGAAATAAAAAGTCATACCCAATTAGGCCATACTCTCTCTCTCTTTATACTCTAGGCCTTGACTTGCAAGTCACATTAGGTCTTAAAATTGACCTTGTTACCACTGTCCAAGATATCAACACCTCATATACAAAATAAATTAAAATATACCATGTTAAAAAATGTATATACACCCTTAATGTACCTTGAAAATAGATCATGATGCCTCATTAAGCTAAGCAGGGTCTATAGGTGGTCTAGTTACATACTAGCTCTATAGGTCTTACCCTTGTAAGCTAACTCTGAGACTCTTATGAGTGCTTAAAACTACTCATATTAATTCTCAAATAACCTAATATATAATTTTATGCCTCTGTTCATCCATTTCACTATGCTACCAAGCTTATTCCTTCTCACAAGGTCTCTTCATACAATGACTAGTGTCATGACAAGGCTTCTCAAGCTCTTGAAACTTAAAAACTGACCTTGAAACACTTCTTGATGCTCTTATAAATTTTCACATGTCTTAAATTATCCTCAAAAAATTTCATACCTCTCAATTATGCTATCAAACAAAAACATTCTTCAATGACCTCATGAACACCTTTCTTTAAAACCTTTAACACAATGACAAACTTCAACAACAGGAACAATGCTCAATAATCTCCCCCTTTGTCATTGATGCAAAAAAATACTATATATTAATAATTATTATCTCCCCATTTGAAATAAATGATAAATTTATGTCTAAAAATTCTTGAATCACATTCTTTTCAACCAAAATACTCAACACACAAGACTTATGAGTTTATGAGACATAACACAAACATGCTCCCCTATCTCCATGCACATATTCTTGGAACAACCCACCTATTATTGGACCTAATGAGAATGATTATCTACCCATAATTATTTGAATTTTTCAATGATTAATATGGGTAGGAATTATACCTAATTCCTATCTTAGGTGTTCAAAAGTTACCTTTGGAAGTGGTTTGGTCAAGATGTCTGTAATCTGATCCTATGTAGAAACATATTCAAGTTTGAGACTTTGTTCACTTACCTTATATCTTAGGAAATGATACCTTATAATAATGTGCTTGGTCCTTGAAAGCATGATAGGGTTCTTTGAGATCTTCATAACACTTGTATTGTCACAATAAATAGGGCTAGGACCATCATACTCCACCTTGTAGTCTTTTAGGGTCTATCTCATCTATAGGACCTGAGTGCAACATGAATTTTATGTAATTTACTCATCCTCATAATTTTAAAATGATATTTATGGTTTTTTCTTGCATATCCATTAAAATAATCACCCACCTAGGAAGAAGGCTCCTCTACTGGTACTCTTCCTATCATCTATACTTCCTACCCAATTTGCATCTATGTAGGCTATCAAATTAAACTCCTTGATTTTTGGATACCAAAATCCATAATCCATAGTTCCCTCAAGATACCTGAGTATCCTTTTGAATGCTTGAATATGATTCTCTTTTGGATCTTCTTTAAACCTTCCCATAAGACCTATACTTGCATGGTGTCATGTTTAAAGGCAGTGGTGTAAAATAAACTTCCAATCATTGACCTCTATGACATTTGACCAACCTTTGAAGATTCATCTTCATTTCTCAACTTAAATCCTATGATCATGAGTATACTAAATACCTTGAAATCTTCCATATCAAACTTCTTCAACATCTCTCTTATGTACTTGTCTTATGAGATGAATATACCTTTTTCAAATTGAATGCTTTGAAACCTAAGAAAGAATGATAGTTATTCTATCTTGGACATCTCAAACTCTTTATTCATCACTTTTGTAGAGGCCTTGGTCATGTTCTCATTGTTTCCACCAAATATGATGTCATCCACATAGATAAATACTATCATAAGATGGTCATATGTTATCTCGATGTATATATTACTATATATAACTCCTCTTTTGAATCCTTAATCTAACAGATAATTCTCAAACCTAGCATACCAAGCTCTAAGAGCTTGTTTTAGACCATAGATAGACTTTTTTAATCTACAAACATAGTCTTTGTCATCTAATAGTGATAACCCTTTAGGTTTCTTAATGTACACTTCCTCTTCCAAATTCCCATTCAAAAAGGTAGATTTGACATCCATCTGATATACTTTAAATCCTCAAAATCCTGCATATGATATAAATAATATAATGGCCTCTAATATTTCTATTGGTGCAAGGGTCACCTCAAATTCTACCCCTTAACTTGTGCATATCACTTTCATACCAATCTAAACTTGTTCCCAGTGACTTTTCCATCCTCAACTTATTTCTAAACACCCATGTTGTGCTAATGACATTCTTTTAATTAGGCCTAGGAACTAATTCCCAAGTCTCATTCTTCTCTATTTGGTCTAACTCCTCATTCATATCACCTCTCCAAAATTTATCTTTGCTCACTTCTTAAGACACTTAGGTTAAATCTTAGATAATAGAGAAACATTCTCTTGATTTAGATTACTTAACAGTCTTTCCCTTATTTTCATACCTACAATCTTGCTAACAATAATTTGAGATTCAGGGTGATCTCATTGAATCTATCTTTATGTTCCTTTTAAATCCTCTCTCTGTTCAACTTATTCTTCTTCCTCATCAACCTCTATAGTTTCCTCTTCATGCTTGAAGTCTAGATTCTCTAAAGTATTGTTTGACTATGAGTGATATTTCTTTATCTCATCAATCTTCACAATGGTGCTTTCCACTATCTTTTGCAGTCTCTTGTCATAACATATATAGGCTGAGCTCATTGATGAGTATCTTAAGAATATGCCTTCATCGGATCTAGGATCAAAATTACCCATGTTTTCATCATCTCTTTTGATGAAACATTTTATCCCAAACACTCTAATCTTCATAAGGATTCTTGTTTCCATTATTCCTTATCTATCCTCTATTCAAAATGTATACTCATAATATAGACTCATTTAACATAGTTTTATCCATCTCTTAAACTATCATATTCTTCCTTTCTACTACCAAAATCTATTGAGGTGTCCTACCTATTGATAATTATCTCCTTATTCCATGAACCTCACAAAATTTATCAAACTCATTGGATCTATACTCTCCTCCTCTATCAAGTCTTAGACACTTGAATTAAATAATCTATAAGTAACATGAATTAAATATCTCCTTGAATGATTTGAATTCTTGTAGGTCCAAAAATATCAATGTGTAATAGATTCAAGGGTCTTGTAGTAGAGTAAAACTTGGATTTGAACCTTCTTCTAGTCCATTTACCATGTTGACAAGCCTTGTAAAGTATGTTTGTAGGTTTAGTGTTCTTAGGAATATTATTTATAGAATATTTAGTGCTAATATTGACCATATTGTCAAATTTTAGGTGACCTAACCTTATTTTCATAGCTAAATTTCATCTACTTTTATCATGAAACATCTCTCCTTCTTGATCTTATTCAAGATATATAGGTTTTTTTCAATTTTCTTGGCATTGGAAATTAGCCTTCTTGATTTGGCTCCCCTTGTCTCACACCTTATATCAATAAAGGTTAGTGTGTGTCCTTTATTACACATTTGAATAAGTTATGTTTCAAACCATCCACATACAACACATTTTGTGTCTTGGTCTTTCAATTATCCAAACTTAAGACACCCTTGACAACTATATTGGCAATTGTGTTGTCTCCAAAAATCATTGTTCTTGTAGTGTTCTTCTTTGACGAGATGAAATTTTTTTTGTCTCCTATCATGTGGCTTGAGAAACAACTATATATATACAATTTCATGCCTTCATCTTGGATGTGAAAGGTAGTCTAAACTATCATAGAATCCACTTTGGTCTTCTATTCCTCCTTATAAAATAGTCCATCTTACCTCTTGAGCTCAATATGATCCATCCTAAATTGATTTGGCTTCCATACCAGTGTTTGGATCTTTTTATTTATTATAATATCTTCATATGTCTTGTTTAATTTTGTGGGCCTTAGAACTCTATTAGAGAAAAATCTTGCAATATGTCTTATATTGTGGTAGATGTAGCAAACAACATTCTTGTATTTACCATGATTCCATGATGACTTATCCTTTATTACATTAGGCTACTTGATTGGTTTTTTCATGTTTTTACTCTTTTGAATTCCCATGCTCTTTCTCAAACTTTCTCATTTTTTCCATGAGCTACTCATGCTCAACCTTCAAGGATTCTAGCTCTATTTTCAACTGGTCATACTCAACTTACTTTGGCTTAAACCTTACATTGACCCCTTCTAATTGACTCCTAAGATCCTTGATAATATTATTTTGATGTTTCAAATAATCAAGGGAAATTATGAGCCTATATTTAATATATAATTAAACTTTTCCTTATTCACTATCATAGTAGACTTCATCATACATGTTGTTTTCTACTTGTTGATCACAAGACATTTTTGTGCTTCTTAGGATCACCTTTAAGTTGTTAAAATTACCTCAAAGTACTAGGATATTATACCAATTTTTGGAATAAGAATTGTTGAGAGGAGGTTGAATCATTTTTTAAAAAAATTATAACTTTACTTTATCATTCATGAACTATCAAAACAATATAGTGAACTAGTAACACATTAAGAGCTATGAGCATGAGACAAGAGCATAACACATAGAACACTTATTTAAGTGGGAAAACATCAAGGGAAATAAAACTAAATAATTATTAAAATTTAATATATTATTATAAGATAAACATCAATATTTATTGAATCACCAATTTTACTTGGAGCACCAACCCCAACTAACCAAGCACCCACTTGACTAGGCTTTAGTAAGCACTTACTTTCAAGGAGGTACCAACCCCCTAGATGACTCAACACCAAATAAACCACCTAATTTCATTGATAATATTTAGGAAATATTATTTCTCAACCAAATTATGATGACCACCTCTTTATCTCTTCACACTCTTAGCCCTCTCAAACTATCTTCTAAGCTCCTTCACTCAACTAGGTCTCTTCAAGATTGATTAGGTCATTTGACCTTGATAGTCATCTACAGTATCCATATTAGATCTTAATAATAGTTTATATTCAACTGTATTATGGTATAAAATAAATTATCTATTTATTCAAAGTGTTATATCTTATACTTCAACACACACATTCTCTAACAAGCAAATTAGGCCTATTAGGCCTTATTCTTATATTAGGTTCTTGCTCATACACATATTGGTCTATCATACACATTTTCCCACTTATATTTTAAATAAAATATGATTTATTACATTACAAAAAAATTAATCAAACTTTAAAATATGTTGGTCATATAATATAATACCAAAACCTCTTTCAGGCATTAAGGAGACCTAATTCAATTAGGTCTTCATTAGCATACATTGCCCTTTGAACTCTTTAGGATATTATATAAATTATAAAATGATAGGAACTTATTATATTTAATAAAATATACCCATACTAATATTATATTAGTTCCATGACACCTTTTAGTTCCATCCACTAATTTAAGCATGCCATTAGCACTATTCACAATTAGCCTTATGCATACCCAAAAAGTCTATCTTGAACAAATGAAATAAAAACATAGTTTTGTAAAAAAACCATGAAAAAAAATATAAATATAATCTTACATACATAAATAACTTCAAAATTTTAATTATACTTCATTACACATGAGAAAAAGACTCAAACCCTTCTCTACAAGTAGCCCACTTAGACTTGCCAATTAGCCTCAAAACATAGTCATGGAAATAATGACCTAAAACACCTGTAGAACCAATTTCATAGAATTTAAATGAATTTAAATTATAATATTATGTAATTTTACCATTATCAAATAGATATATAATATTTTCAAATGGAAATATTAGTCTTTCAAATTGATCTCATAGTCTTGTACTTCACTGTATCATCTAAACTAGATAGGTCAAATTATGAACAACATTATAATCATATACACTAATATCAAATTAGGTCACTATTAAAGTTTATAACAACCTATTTCATATCAGGTCACTATTAAAGTTTATAACAACCTATTTCATATCAGGTCACTATTAAAGTTTATAATAACTTTATAACAACCTATTTCATATCAGGTCACTATTAAAGTTTTTTGAGGGTTTAAACCATCTTCCAATCTTAACGATCATTCATAAAGCTTAGATACTCATTATAGAAACAAATTCTTAGAAATTTTAACTAGGACCCTTATCCATATTCCATTAATATCTTAGGTTCCCATGTAGAGGTTACACATGCTAATAAACACTTGAAATTTCTTCTCAGGTTGAGAACCTTTCATTTTGTGTATACAAGAGACCTCAAAACACTTTTTTCTTGCCTTAACCTTCAACTTTTGTCATAAAACTTGCTCAACATAATTGAAAGAACATGAAACACTTATGTAAATGATCACATGTCCATTTTGTTATTCTTAAATTTAGCAGGCTCAATTCATGGGATAACCCCTATGAAACTTATCTGTTTCATAGCCCATTATCTCTAAGCATGAAAAATGAGGTTAATCTCTACCTCTTTGAATTTTTTTTTCCAAGAAATTTGACCTTTTGAGGGAATTTTTTAGCCTATGTAATTTGGATAATTTTAATTAAAATATACTTTATTTATTTTCATGTTATGTCAGAGAATTTTTTTGACCTTGCATATGTAAGGTTGGGATTCACCACCCATGGTAATTAATGGTCATTAATTACTATGTTATATATGTATCATGTTTGGTAATTTTTATTTTTACCATCTTTTTATCCCCCCTTCATCATTTTGTTTTCAAGTTTAGGGTTTTATCTTGATTTTTGTTTTTCTAATCTCTGTGCATCTTAGAGAATTTTCTCTGAGTTATCATTGTTCTTTTTGCACCCCATGTACATCAAAAAAAATTCTCTAAAGTAAACATTCTATTTATGTACTTTAGAGAAATTTCTCTGATGTACATAAAGTTAACCAACCCTCTTTTTTTACAAGTTAGAGAAAATTCTCTGACATCCACAAAATAGTCAAATTGGATGCAAGTCAGAGAATTTTCTCTGACCTGCACTCAACAAGGTAAAACCAAGTTATGCAAGTCAAAGAATTTTCTCTTACATTTCAAAACTTTCCAACTCTCATGTAGTTTGAATAAAATTCTCTGAACTACACAACCTTCACTATATCTTGTGTAAAAATGTTATTTTTTACCACTTTGACATTTTTCTTGAAATAATGAAAATTCCAACTCTGGATACTCTTTCTAAAGATTCATAATTGATGGATAAATATATTCAAATAGGGACTCAACTATGTTAATTCAAGATGGAGATTTTGATTGAACAAAAGATCATTTCGAATAGGAAAATGTACATAGAATAAAAATAGGCAATGATGAATAAAAAAGAAGTTATCCTTAGTATAATAAAGAGTCTTAAAGAATCCCAAGATTTATGCACTAAAAAGGATTGGACCTTACAGAGAAGATTTGAGAACTTCCTTTTTAGGTGATCAATGATTCTAAGGAAATTCTTTTTGCTGAAATAATTTTTAAAGAGCTCACTTCTTTGGTTCACTCGGAGGCTGAAACAAGGACATTTTCACTAGATTCCATTGAAAATTTGATTAAATTTCAAGTGATAATAGATAAATTATAGATAATCATGGATAGAAGTAAAGACTTTCCAGTTAATCTAACAGATTCTATCACGAGGATTCTCAATATTTCTAAAATCACTTTAGGGCTAGATAAGAAGGAAGTTCAAGACACCATGAAGAGAAACATGGAATATTTAGAGAAAAATAAAAAGTAATAAATTCCTATGTCTAAAGACACTTAGTTTATTTTTATATGTTTATATGTAATTTTGTTCAGTGTAAATTACACATAGGAAAAGTACATAATCCTAAGTGAAATAGGACTATGCCAATGAATAAGTCAATGTATTTATGTTTTTCCTATTTTTTTCATAGATCCTCTCTATAAATAGGAGAATTATCTATTTTAAAATGATATTTTTCTTGAGATAAAATCACTAATTGCTATAGAAGTGAAGTGTTGCCAAAATTTAGAAGCAATATTGAAACTTTGAATTCAAATTATAAATCTTTTATCAATCAATATATTAGAAATTAAGTGACCTTTAAATATTTGAGTTGAAATAAAGTTGTGATGTATCATAGGTGTTCATATGTATTTTTCATTACATTTTATTATGTAATTGATTGAATTACAGTGTGAATTTTTATAAATCAAAAGTCTCCAAGACGTTGATTTTGAAGTCTTTGAGTTGCAATATAGTCACTAGGTTCATGTTCATTACTGAGAAATGATTTTAGAGACTTTGGAATGTAAATAATTATCTTTAGTGATTTTATATTTATTATAAAAATTGTGGATACTTTGGGTTATACTTTATTCCATTGTTTTATGATACTTTGTTATTTTCTAGTTATTATTTCGGCTAACTAATTTGAATATCAGTTATTATTGCTCCAAAAAATAATTGCATATTTCCATACTACATTGTAAGAAACAAAATTCTTCATAGCCTTAAATTATAAGTGTACATAAATTCTAAAAAAAGACAATTAGATGATATGGAAACATCCACTTTGATAAGATAGTGTAAATAAAGGTAAATAGTTACTTCTTGTGTTAGTTAGCTATAAGAAGGGAGCCTCCCCTTACTTGAGGAGATATTCTATCTAATCACACTATGACTAAAATAATCATTTTACTAATTTTTTTTGGTAAAACAATATTCACCAATAGTTTTTGGTGACTTTGCTAGGGAACATACATGCAAGCAAGATCCACACTCAATCGATTGAAATAGGACCAACACCTTATTGTTTATTTTCATTTAGATTTTGCTAATCTCTTCCTTTTTATGGATAAGTCTACAATCTAGCAGAACAAAGCTATACTCATGGAAAAAGGGTAGCATGATGGATTGATCCTACATTTGAGTCATTGTAAGAGCATAACTTTGATCTTTTACTAGTGCATGCAAAGTCTCCTCTTCAATGTACAAGAAGTTTTACTTCTAATAATACAAGATCTCTTATACCTGGGGAAGCTTCCAATGTTTGAAAGGTCTTTCCTATTTTTCCTTTATAAAGGTTTGTTATTCCTCTATATAATCCACATAGAATAGCTTCTCAAGGTTCATGGGGGACTGCCTTTGGGCAATTGAACTTGACACCTCCATCTCATGAACTTCCTCATGGTTCACAAAAGAATTTCCCAAAGTTATGTGGTGATGGCAAGCAATATTTGGATGAGCATATTGCCATATTTTACATTGTATGCAAGGTTTTTGGAGTGGAACATGAAGATGTTTTTGTAATTTTATTCATATGAACACTCTAAGGTGTTGTTTCTGATTGGTTTTATCATCTTTTAACCTAAACCATCACAAGTTGAGCAACACTCAAAGCCCAATTTAAGGCAAGATTCAAACCAATAGAAGATGCTCATGCTTTTTTATCTCAACTTACTCAAATAAAGAAAGAAACACATAAACCTATTTATGAGTTCATGGAAAAGTTTAATAAGTTGAGAAATAGGAGCCCAATAGTTTCACAACTAACATCTAAATACTTGAAGTACTTCTTTATCAATATGCAATTGCCAAAAGTTAGTTTTCTTTTATAAAGAGTATCCCCAATTGATCATGATGATGCTCAAATATTGGATACTAAAGTAGAACATGATTTTATCTTAGTAGGATAAATAAGAAAGGACAAATCTAAAGGGTATCTCTCTACATTATCACCTTCTACTAGCACCATGGATTATATGGTGCAAAACCTGGCAAATGAATTACTAGCACCCAAGAGGAAAATGTCTCAAGGTATGTTCTTTTCTCCATAAAAGGATACTCTAAGAAGAACATACCAAAATGATTCTAATTATTACAACAATGCTATAAGGAACCAAAATTAGAATAAGATTCCTCTACCACAATCAAGGCTTGCATTAGAAGCACCATTGGATAATGTAGTTGTCAACTAGTTAGAACCAGAAAATGATCTTCCAAAATTAGAATACGTTCTAAAAGAAGATAATACTACTTCCTTCATAGGGGATGAAGAAGGAGAAGTTTGTGACTCTGACATCAGGCAACTAAAATTTAAATAAGAATTCAAAAAGGAAGATGATACACATGGTGAGTCTTATGTCATTTTCAATCATTCACAAAATCAGTTGAGTCAACAACAAAAGGTTGATAAAGTTAAATCCAAGGATGAACCATGTAAGGAAGTTAAGATTACTAAAAGAACTCCTTTACTAGTTTAGTTAAAATATCTAATTTAGTTAGAGGACATAGTGGGTGATAAGCAATTAAGTACATCTTAGCATTCTACTTCTTCTCCCTCAATGGATAGACCTAGTGCCTAGAACCAAAAATTTGATGATGAAAATACCTCATCTTCCTTAGCTAACCCATATCTATCTTTTGATATTATAGATCATGCTAGGAAGATAAAAAGACAAATGTCTAAGGCTGAATACCTTCAATCTAACCTAAACCAATTTGAAATATTGGCTAAGTTTATTAAAATCAAGGAAGCCAATCTCAATCAGACCTCTACTAAAAATGCACCTATGGACCCTAAACCAAATCCTAAGTAGAATAATTTGGTTATAATTCTTGAATCCAACACTATAAAAATATAACCCTTCTATATTTCCTTATTTGTCAATGGTTACAAATTTATCAATTATGTCATTGATTCAGGTGCCTCCAACAATGTGATGTCAGCCAAACTAGCTGCTACCTTGGGGCTAACTTTGATAAAAACTTTTGGCCATTGATTTTCAATGGAAACTAAACAAGTCCCTCTCATAGGCCAAATCAAAGATACACAATTTGCATTTGTTGCTTTTTTGGAGAAAAGGATAAAAATAATGGTCCTAGTGGTTGATGTTCCAACATCATATGGAGTTTTGTTGGGATGCAAATTTTGCAAAGATGGTGGTGAAATCAACATGATTGGTCTAAGGCTAGAATACCTATTAAAGGTGTTATGTAGAAGCTTCATCCATAGAATAAATTGAAGTATACAATGATGAATACTGAGGATCCATGAGCTTAGATTCTCTTTTAAACCTCTAAAATAGGCAATTATTACTTGACCATAGATGAAGATGCCTTTTTGGAGAAGGTCAAAAATTTTAGTGAGTCATACTTTAAGGGGAGTAATTCTACTCATCAAGAATAAATATTTGAGGTGAATGAGGAAGACAGTGAAGGAATTGTGTAGATGAAAGGAAATAAAATTCCCAAAATATTGGTTTCTCTAGAAAGACATTTTGATAAACATGATCGCTTTATCAAATGACATCTAAAGCTTTTCAATCAATAAAGTTACAAATATGTTTGTACATTTTGTATATATATATATATATATATATATATTCATGTTGTCTATCACATGACTCTGTAACCCAATGGAGAAAGGCACTTAGAGTTCTCAATTTCTCTTTCCTTCAAGCATCTCAAAGAATGCCTGAAGGAAATTCCCTAGTTGGAGCTAATTGTTATCCTTGAATTTAGTAGGCTCAATTCATGGGATAACCCCCATGAAACTTGTATATTTCATATCCCATTATATCTAAGGATGAAAAGTGAGGCTAATCTCTACCTCTTTGCATTTGTTTTTCCCAATAAATTTGATCTTTTGAGGGAATTTTACATCTCATGCAGTTTGGAGGATTTTCTCTGAAATACACTTTATTTATTTTCATGTTGTGTCAGAGAAATTTTTTGACCTTGCATATATTTTGTGCAAAGTCAAAGTTTTTTTTTGACTTTGCATATGCAATGTCAGAAAATTTCCCCAACTTTGCATATGCAATGTAGGAGATTTTAACTGACTTTGCATATGCAATGTCAGATATTCCTAACTTTGGATATGTAATTTAGGAGGATTTTCTTGAATTTACATATGCAAGGTCAGTATTTTTATTTGATATTACACATGGGATCCACCACCCATGGTAATTAATGGAAATTAATTACCACGTTATATATATACTAAATTTGGTAATTTTTATCCCCCCTTCATCATTTTATTTTTGAGTCTAAGGTTTTATCTCATTTTTTATTTTTCTAATCTCTGTGTATCTTGAAGAATATTTTTTGAGTTGTAATTGTTCTTTTTTCACCCCATATACATCAGATAATTTTATCCAAAGTACATGTTCTCTTTATGTACTTCAAATAAATTTCTCTGATGTACATAAAGTTAACCAGCCCTCTTTTTGTGCAAGTCAGAGAAAATTCTCTAACATTCACAAAACAATCAAATTAGATGCAAGTCAGAGAATTTTATCTAACCTATACTTATCAAGGTAAAACCAAGCTATGCAAGTTGGATAATTTTCTCTGACTTACATCTCAAAACTTTCCAACTCTCATGCAATTTGAATAAAATTCTCTGAACTACACAACCTTCACCATATCTTGTACAAGAACATTGTTTTTTGCTGCTCCTACATTTTTCAAAAAAAAATGAAAAATTATAACTATGGATACTCTTTCTAAATATTCACAATTGATGGATAAAGATATTCAAACATGGAATCAACTATGTTAATTAAAGATGGAGCTTTTGATTGAACAAAAGATCATTTCAACTAGGAAAATGTACATAGAATAAAAAGAGGCAATGGTGAATAAAAAAGTTCTATTTGGTCTAATTAAGAGTCTTGAAGAATCCCAATAAGTATGAACTAACAAAATACTAGACCTTATAGATAGGATTGGAGAACTTCCTTGTCAGGTGATTAATGATTCTAAGGAAATTCTTCCTGCTGAAACAATTGTTAAAGAGTTTACTTCTTTGGTTCACATAGAGATTGAAATAGGGACATTTTCACTTGATTCCATTTATAGATTGATTAAATTTCAAGTAATAATAGATAAATTCTAGAGAATCATGGATAGAAGTAAAGACTTGTTAGTTAATCTAATAGATTCTATCATGAGGATTCTTCTTGTTTCCAAAAGCACTTTAGGGCTAGATAAGAAGGAATTTCAAGCCACCATGAAAAGATACATGGAATATATAGAGAAAAATAAAAATTAATAAATTCCTATGTCCAAATACACTTATTTTATTTTTATATGTTTTTATGTAATTTTGTTCAGTGTAAATTACACGTAGGAAAAGTACAAAGTCCTAAGTCAAATAGGACTCTGTCAATGAATAAGTCAATGTATTTATTTTTTTCATATTATTTTTCATAGATCCTCTCTATAAATAGGAGGATTCTCTTTTTTAAAAGGGTCTTTTTCTTGAGATAAAATCACCAATTGTTATAGAAGTGAAGTGCTACCAAAATTGAGAAGCAATATTGAAACTTTGAATTCAAATTATAAATCTTTTATCAATAAATATATTATAAAGTAAGTAACCTTTCAATATTTTAGTTAAAATAAATTTTTGAGGTATTATAGATCTTCATGTCTTTTCCATTAAATTTTTTTGTGTAATTGATTGAATTGTGATGTGAATTTCTATACATCGAAAGGTGTCAGGAATTTGATTTTGAAGTCTTTGAGATGCAATATAGTTACTAGGTTTATGTTCATTATTGATAAATGATTTTGGAGACTTTGGGCTATAAATAATTATCTTTAGTGATTTTATCTTTATTGGAAACAAGGTGGAGACTTTAGGATACACTTTATTCCATTGTTTTATGATACATTCACTGGTATTTTTCTAGTTATTCTTTTAGCTAACTAATTTGAATATTGGTTATTATTGATCCAACAAGTAATTTATTATTTACATACTATGTTGTAAGAAAAAAAAGTATTCATAGATTTATATTACAAGTGTACATCAATTCTAAAAAAAGAGAATTAGATGATATGGTAACACCCACTTTGATAAGAATACTGTAAATAAATGTAAATAGTTACTTGTTGTGTTAGCAATAAGAAGGGAGCCTTCCCTTACTTGAGGAGAGATTCTATCTCATCATACTGTGGCTGAAATAACCATTTTTCTATTTTTCTATAGGCAAAAAAATATTCACCCAACACATTTTAGCCTTGGAAATAAAACCTCATACCCCATTAGGTCATGCGCTCTGTCTTTTATCTCTAGGCCTTAACCCACAAGTCACATTAGGTCTTAAAATTAACCTTATAACCACTTTATAAGATTTCATTACCTCATATACAAAATAAATCAACCTATTTCATGATCAAACACTTATATACACCCTTAATATACCTTAAAAAAATAAATCATGATGCCTCATTAGGCTAAGTATGATCTATAGGTGGTCTAGTTGCATACTAGGTCTATAGGTCCTACCCCTATATGCTCGCTCTGAGACTCTTATGAGTGCTTCTAATTCCTCATATTCATACTAAAATAGCCTCATATAACCTCTTACACCTTTATACATTCATCTTACTAGGAGACCACTCTTATACCTTCTCACAAGGTTTATTCATGTAATGACTAGTTTCATGACTAGGTTCTCAAGATCTTGAAACTTGATAACTAACCTTGAAACACTTTTTGATGCTCTTATACCTTTCTCACATGTCTTACATGATCCTCAAAAAATTTCATACCTCTCAATGATGCTATCAAAAAATAACATTCTTCAATGACCTCATGAACACCTTTCTTAAGAACCTTTGACATCAATGACAACATCAATGCCAAACTTCAACAACAAGAACAATGCTCAATAATGAGTGAATTCAGATATGATCTAAGAATATATCTTCAATCCTTCATATATGGTTGTCTCCTTTGCTCTTGGCTTTTTGGACATGAGTTGTAGGTTTTTTAATGTTATGGTGAGGAGAATATCATGGTTTCAAGGGTGTTTTAAAGTCTATGGGTCTCATACAATGATCATACTTTATACATGATTAGGATACTACAAGTTTCAAGTCAATAATAACATGATTTCAACTTTTTAGAGGTTTGTAAGTCCCTCTTAATAATAGAAAGGGAAAGATTACAAGGTATCTTTACAGATCCAATAACATTATTTAGGTTCTTAATAAATATTTTATGTTTTACAAAGCCTCAAGATAGTTCATGATGGTCTGTAGCTGCATCAATAACCAACCAATCACATGTACTTAAGCTATAGGCCTATAGACATGTTTAGGCAAAGTTGCAAGGCTTATTTACAAGAAACAACCATGTTTTGGAATCAACCTATAGGTGCATGGATGAAGGCAACTCCTTAGGAGTTTTATAAAGGTTTTAAGGGCCCTAATAGTTATTATTATTTTTATTGAGGAATTTAAAATCATGTCACTTTAGGGGAAAGATGATAGACAAGTCTAAAACCTCCCTTAAACCCTAAAACCCATGTCTCCACTTTTGAAGGATTTTCAAGATTTAGAGATGCATCCAAATGATGTTTCATAGATATTAGTTATATTATGATATATTTAAATGAGGTTTTGCACTCAAAAAATTATTATATCATAATATAAGGAATCCAATAATATTTTTGGCTTTTAGAGTGAGGATTTAAAGTAAAAAACATGCACCTATAACCTTGTTTCCAAATTTTTATGGAGTTTAAATCATGCCAAGGGTTAGAGTGAGTTTAAATATTTTCATACACATTTATAATATTATTATTCAATATTTTAAACTCATATGAAGTCCTTATTAAGCTTAAAAGTTAACCTATGGGTCTACTGGTAACACACAATCTTGAAAAGTGTAGAAAATAGCCAATAAATTTTTTTTTTCCATGTTTTGAGGTTTTCAAAGGTGTTGTGATGAATTATAAGGAATGATGATGATGGGGTAGAAATTTTTAAATTTTGATGGACCCAAAATAGTTCTTAGAATTCAATTTATGATCTCTTGAATGCTTTTAGCCTACTTGATGGCCTGCTAGGGTTTGGAGGTCAAAAATCCTCATAAAACAAAAATTAACCCTCCAAAATTGATGAAAATTGGTAGGCATTTGAATAAACATATTATAAATTTTTTTCAAGTGGTTTCAAAGTGATTTTACATATAGAAAAAATTATTCTAAAAACTTAGTTTGCAAGCCTAATTCTTAGGCCTAGAATCATTATTTTATGTTTTTAATCATGATAAAAGTTGGGTGAAGGTACTGATCATTGTCATGATTTGATAAAATGTTTTAAAATTATGATAAATACATTCATGTCATAAAAAATTCTTTTATATTGATAATTATAGTCAAGAAGGCATATAGGCATATTTGTCTCTCTTAAGCAAGTTATAGGTTGATCTTCCTTTGAGATATCCATGGTCTTAAGCTCTTAAATCAAGTTTTTTTATGAGTATAAATGTTTATAATTATATTATATCACCATATAATCACTTATCTATAGGATAAATCACTAGATAGACAAAATTCTCTAGCATGGAAAGTTGTAGGCTTACAATCTTGTCAAAATATTTTCATGGTGTTAAAAGAGAAGATAAAGGTTCATGAGCATAAAATTGTGTCTACACAAGCTCACAAGATAAGACACAAGTTTTCAAGGATGTTATTTTTCAACCTACATATCTATAAAAATTTCAATAATCCATGAAATTCTAGTGTCAAGCCTATGCCAAGTTCTTTAAGTCTTATGAAGATTATAGGTATGCAAACAATCAAGCATAATTCATGAAGATTTAGGATTTCAATGGGGGAGAAACAAGCTTTCAATCATAATCCAAAAAAAAAAAAAGATTCAAGAACCTACTTTCAATCCCATCATAGTAAAAGAGTAATGTTCTAAATGCTCTCTAATGTTTCAAGCATTTCAAGTACCCCAAGACTTGGTAAGTAGCCCATCCATAAAAATATTCAAGAATGGCAATGATAAAAAGGTGAAGGTATCAATCCCATCATATTTAAATCATGGGAGGCACATTGGATAGGCCTCTTAACTATCACTTCAATAATATAAATGGTATGAGTGATCATTAGGATCATGATGGGGTATGAAGGAATTTTAAAACTAAATTTATAAGCATGTAACTCCATCCATATAGTGGTGATCATGTCAAAGTCAACCATAACTCCAAATACACATATGAGATACTTTCAGGTGAAATAGTCAACATGCATGAAAAGTGGATATGGGGGAGTGAATGCCATTAACACAAGGATATTTATGATTCCCAAGAGCTTAGTAGTCTTCAAGGACCAAACTATGCATATTTAAGCATTCAAAAAGACTAACATAGTAGAAATGAAGTTTCTTCACCTCCACTACTACACCAACTTGAATTTGATACCTTCATGGAATAGGCCTAGGGAATTGAAGAGGGATTAATGACCTCATTCCCACTTGTTTTCTCTCTTAAATGGGCTGAATTATGATGTAACATTAATATTTATGAGTTTTTTTAGTTATCTTTTCTCCTCCTTCATATCATATTTCTTATATATAAGGCTGGAAATGCCTTATTCTTCATCCTTATATTGGATATATCAAAAATCTACTTCTATATTGACTTGTAATTCTAGATTAGGGCCATTGAATTGAATAAAGACTAGGTTTTACCTTCTCTAAGCTTTAACATTATGTGATTTTGATATTTTTTATCTATAAATGTGGTAGAGTGTTCTCCCTTGTGTATATCCATCTCCCTTCACCTTGGTAGAAATAGGCATGACATTTTTAGGTCATATTTTATGTTATAGTTATTTATGGAAGTTAAAAGTTGTGGAAGTTCATTAATTATGTCTTTTGCAAGACCTTTTTGTCATCCCTTCTAGTTCTAGCATAGGCCACCACCTTCATATGAAACACTTATGCTGAGAAACCCAATTTGGCTATTGTGTATAATAAAATGTAGTATTTATTAGTCCTATTGTGTTATTTTAGGTAGGTATAGGAGATCATCAATCTTGGTGCATCACCTTGTTTTCAAGTTTTCATTTTTGTCATATATCTTTTCATGAATAGAGTCTTAATATAGCTTAGATAGACTTTGTTAGTGTAGGTTTTAGGGAAACAACCTAATCCTAAATCAAATACATTATGGTTGAGAAGGATTTGGCCTTATCCATAGATTCTCTCTTATCATAAGTTACCTACACCTAATAATATTTCCATTGTGTTAGTTAAAATAGGTCCTAAGACCTAACAAGGTGCATTTAAATGTGACCACAATAACTAAGTGAAAACATGGTTTGGATTGTTTTCCATGACATTCTAGTTGGAATTTGGAATAGGATTTATAAATGATGAAACTGGATCAATATTATGTATGTCTTATAATTAAGGATTCAACTCTCTAAGAATATTAATAGATTAAACATAGTCATTTAATAAGTGATTGTTATTTTGATCTCTATGTAGTAATATTTAGTCATAAGATCTAAGCCATTTTTAATACATTTTAAGTGCTAAGGCAATAACATGTCTATATGTAGTAGCCACATGGTTATACATATTTTGAAATATTGAATTGAAGGATCTAATTAGTTCATTGGGTTCTATTCTCATGATAGAAAAATGTTGATATATTATGCTGGGATTTAACACTTGTACATATTGTGCCATAAAAGTTTCATGATGTGGATTTTATGATGTAATTGAATTTTATGAAATATTAAATAATTAGTCATAGGTAGCATCTTATAGGGTGAAAGGGAATATCCTACATGTATCATCCTCATGAAGTACATTTAGAAAACCTAGAGAAATTTTGAAAGATTTCATGTGTTCTTCTATAGTTCATCCCCCAGAATGAGCTGATGAAGGAATGCACTTTTATGGATTCATATGCAAAGCATGAATGGCACCAACTATGATGATGACTAAACTAACTAGGCTATAATAAAGTATTGAGGTTTTTTACCTTGGGTTGGTGAAATTATCTGAGTAAAAAATCTCTTAGAGATACCTTTATACGATCTAAGTCTTTGATGAACCTATAAAGGTGATAATAATAGTATACATAAATCATAATTGGTCTTTTTTAATATAAAAAGTGGATCTAGTGTACATAATTCAAGTGAATCTAAGCAAGTAAAGTTTATGAACCCTCCTTATAACACCAGATAAAACCTGTTGATGTGGGATTTATGCAAACTAAGGGTTATTATGGTAATGTCCCTTAAGTTTTAGGATTATTGAAAGATTAACTCCAAGGTATGAGTTATGATTCTTTATTTTATAAATAACCATGTGGTGGAATAATGGTGAGCAAAGTGATTATTAATTATATATGGTTTAGATATGAAAAGTGTGTGGATTCTACTTGAGATGGATGGGTGGAACTAACCCAAGGTGAATTTGTCCAAAAAATATAAAATTAAGGAATTATAAGGCATAAAATAAAGTTCTATGTGAATCAATTGAGGTGTAAACCCTTCCAAATAAGCCTTTTCTATCTTATGCTAGACAATTGTCAAGAAGTAATATATGATGAAAATTGTTGTCAATAAAATATACACCCAAACATAATTAATAATATAAGTAAATAGTATAAACATACTCATTAACAATAACCAAAGATATTATTAGAACTAGATTGCATAACACATCAGATATCTATAACCACTAATATGTATTATTTATAATTAATGAGTACTCAAACTAAAAATTCATCCAACTTGAGTAATTACAAACAAAAATTCACATAGCCTATTCTAGATTATACTTAATGGAAAATAATCATGAGACAAAAAATATTAGAAGAGATAGAACTTTAATATGAAATATAAAAATAGTTTGTACACTTTCCTATCTTTTATTAATTTAAAAAAATCTCCTCCTTTTATAATGTCCAAAAGACATGTATTTATAGCCTGGGATGGGGACGCCTCATCCTCTAAGCTCAATGTAATTTTAAAGTGTCTAAATTAGGGTTGTGTGTCAAAACTTATGTAAGTTTTGCATGAATAAAATATAGTACATATAATCCTAATTTAGGCAAAAAAACATTATTTTATATAAAATAAGTCATAGCTAATAAAAATATATCAAGACTTTCGTGAAGTCTGAGTTATAACTTCCAGTATGATTTTAAATAAAATAATTAAAGTGTCACCATAAAATATCTCACTGAATTAACATGCATAACTTTTATTGCTAGATTTTAAACTAAGGTGGAATATTTTTGTTGAAGGTGGCAATGGAGGCATAGTAGTTGATGTGGTCACAAGCACTACTCCTGTATATACTATAATGTATCTAGGGAACATAGGCTTAGTTGTTGAATTTTGAGATTGAGATGATTACCATTGAGCTTGATATTATGATGCTTTAGTTGAAACAACCAACTCTCTTTGTCCCTAAAATTTTTTATATTCAGTCATGCTTTTTGAAAAATCCAACTCAATAGTCTCAAAATATATGATGGAATTTGTGAACAACACGAGAATTTTGTCCATCAACTTCTTATTTGTGTCCATGGAGGATTCAAAAGAGGCATTAAATTTCTCTATCTTACACACCTTATCTATGGAAAATATGATAAATTGTACCAAGTGTTCATTGGTTCTATAAGTGGTACTCTCCACCCCTGCTTTAAATATATTGGATACAACATGTAATGAAATATCAAAAAAGGGTTTGATAATTATTTTCCCTTATCATAAACCTATGATCCTTATATATTTGAGAAATTGAATATTTATCTTCTTTTGGTTTAAAAATTGTTGTACCAACCCTTGTATTTATTGATGACATTATGCCAAATAAGCCTTCTTGGTACCTATGTAATTTTCAGCTAGAGTTAAGTTAGGTATTAGTAGAATATTTAAGTGTTGGTATGAATTTATTCAAGTTAATTTTATGATTAAACTTAATTTGGAATTCAAGTATTGCATTTATTCATGAAAATTGACCACATCTCCCCATAGTTTTTGAGACTATGTTCTTACTAATATAATGGAGCACAAGATGTGGTATATATTCCTAGTAGAGCTTTGTAAATTATTAATGATATCTCTATATGCCTCAACTACATTCTCATATTTTACCCTATTTTTGGAATGCTACAATCCCTTGAACATCTACTTGATCACAAACTACCTGTATCAACCATTTTTATATGATTTCTTCATACTCATCTTTGTATCCAAGATTTATTTTTCTTTTATTTTATAATGAAAATAGTTCCTCTTGTTTTTCAAGTTTTATCAAATTACCCTCAAACATTATTTTCTTGTTCCTGAATCTTTTCAATGTATTAGTGACTGTCAAAATACATAGCAACTTTTGGCTATTTAATGATAACTAAATCTTGCCTTGTTGATTCTTCTTCCTCAAATTGTTTTATACATTAATTTAACACCATTAGAGTTTACTCAATAGCTCAAGTTTGATATGAAGAAGTAGAGAATGAAGGGTTGAATAGGGGTCACATTAATATTAAAGGTCAAATATTAACCATAGAAGATGGAGTGAAGGATGCATGAGGTTTTGGGAAAGAAGGAAAATCCTTTAACCATTATATATTCTTTGTTAGTGGAGGAGTCCTTATAATATAAATAGTTAGGTTAGGAGACTTATGAACATAAAATATCAAAGTATTTTATTTGGGTGGCCTATGTAATGGGAATCCCCAACTGAGTGGAAGGTCTTGCTTATATCAATAAGGTAGTAAAAATATATCTGGATACCAAGTCCTCAAAATTTACATTAGTTTGTGTGGTTTCTTGGTCAATAGTGGAAGGAAGTCAATTAATCAAATGGTCTTGAGTTAATGTTTGAAAACAATTTATGATTGAAGCATAATAATCTCCTATAGCACTAATGGCACTAGGATTAGATGAAATCAAAGAATGTGAAACCTCAAAACTTAGTTATGTTAGAACATTGTTAGAAGGAGCCCTTTTTCCTAACTCTATTTTAGTGGTAGTGATTGTAGTCCAAGTTTCAATTATCTCTATTATTGATGAAATCCCTATGGTAGTTACAACCATAGGACTAGTATCAACTATTGTGGAATCCTTAGTAGTAACAAGGGATTCCTTGGGGATAATTTCCATCATATATTATTGAATAATTAAGGAAACTATGCTTGTAACATTTATTTCTTATGATTCTTCAAAAAATAGAGAAGGAAATAGATGGCAAGGAGGATGGTACTCAGTTTACTCTTTTTCACTAAATCCTCTCCAAGACTATCCAAACTAGTCTCCTCTACTAAATCATCCTCTTCTTTAGGTTCCTCTTCAATCTCAATATACAAAAGACCTAATAGTACACAAACATATTCAAGTGGCCTTTCCTACACTCTTGTGGCATTGGTAACTTACATCATGATTGGAAGAGTCTTTATTTTCCTCTTATAAGTAATTATAGATGGTCGATTAACAATAATTATTAGTGGAAGAGTAGGAATGCTTACTTAAGGTACATCAATATTTTGAACATTGAGAGTTATTAAAGAAACCTTAGTGGGTCTCTTAGGTACCATAGTTGTCCCCAAATATACTAAATGGTCCAAAGGAGTTACACTTGGTTTTATTGAGAGGCCTCTAAAAAATGGAGTATTGATTTTGTCATCTAACTCAATTGGTGTGTCCTGTATTCTAGTGGGCATTGCTTATCCTTATCTATTTGGTTGGCATCCTTTGGGCCACATTCATAGACATATTAACTGATTGCATCTACTTATATAATTAAAAATCATCATATTCATTCAAAAATATAGGATCATGTTTTTATAATTGATACCCATACTTAATCCTTTTCCTATAGCCATAATCTTTGAGAGATTTAACTATTACCCCTCTCAAATCCCAACATCTAAATTTAGTATCTTTCAAACCAAAATGGTTTATATGTTTTCTTAATTTATTAATATGTTCCCATAGTGTATATTTTTACCTACCTATACTAAGAGGAGTTTTATGGATTACCCCTAACTTGGTTGATTTTATATCTTAATCTATATTATTATATAGTCAGGCAGTTATCTCTTATTTAGCCAACTTGTCTAGGATGCATTGAGGACATGTAAATGGAGATTTTAACTTGAAATTTATTTTGATCATGATGTGCTCAATATAAATATCATAATCCCCAATATTTATTATTGACCTTTTTATTTGATCTGATAACCTTGGCATAATGTCTCCATTTATAGCCATGTATACTATAAGATAAAATATATTTATTATCCTTTGAATCTGAGATTCAAATCTATATATGTCAAATATGTTATGTTCATTGTATATCCAATTTTTAGGGTATTGTAATGAAGGCTCCCATGGATATTATTTAGGAGGAGGACAGTAGCATGAATACATTTAATAAATATGACATCATGTAGAAATTTCCATTTAGCTTATTCTATAACTTGCTCATTTAGGATTTGAGGTAGAAGCTAATGATTTGTCCTATATTAGGTATCTTATTAGTGTCTATAAATATGCCTAAAATGGGAACCCAAATTTATATGACATAATTAATATTTTAAAATCCATACAACCTAGTCAATAGGGCCATGGTAACTCAAATTCTAGGTCTATATCTGATGATTGGAGTGTCACTAATTTGTCCTCTCAATAAAAAATTGTTTGGGTCTACTACCCATGTTTTCAAATATTCTCTAAAATTGTTATTAGTTAAATAAGAATCTGCAACTAGTAGGTTATATGTCATATCGATTTCTGGGAGCTGGTAGTTTTTTCAAAGGCTTTTATAGACACATAAGCAACATAATTATGTCTATTTATATGGTGAAGAATTTTCCTCAAACAATCATTAAAAAAAATGAAGAGGACATTTATATATGGGAATACATCTATTTTAGTAGTTATTTTATGTAGCACTATTGTCTTAATAGGCAACAGGTCATTGATTTATTCTTGAGTGTGTAGAGAAAATTTATTATGAAACTCATATGGTTCTGTTGCATCTACCTCTATCCAAATTATTAAATAATGTATAAATTTATGGTCTAATTTGGTTGAATCAAACATAATATCTATATATTAATTTCTACCACCAAATTTTAACATGGAAGGAGTAGGACTTCCTTTTGAAGTTTCCATTTTAGTTATTCTAAATAATTATATGAAGTTAAAAAAAACTTGTTACTTTAATCACAAGAGAGTTTTGATAGTAGTCCATAGATATAAAAAGTCATAAATGTGACTTCCTCTTGAATTTTAAGACCAAGTATGCTGCCAATTTAGTTAGGCTTGAAAATCAATTACCAAAATCTTCCACTCATGGGAATTAATTAAAGACAATGGATTTGATACATGTATATTTTATTTTGAATTTATTTTTTATGATGTTAGATTCCATGAGGTTTCTTATCACATGGTGATTTATTGTAAACTTATACTTATTAATCACCTTATTGAGTCATTTGTTGTGACACATGTCATCACATCACTTAATACTATATTGTATTTTTATTGTTTACATTTGGTTGAATAGAATATGACATAATTATTATTATTATTACTTAGTCACATGGGATTGATCTCTATGTCTTTATCCATTGATCGTAACTCAAAAATATGAAGACACATGGCTTAATCTCATTTATCCACTAATTTGCTTGGAATTGATCTCTATCAAAATAGATGTCAGTCTAAATTAGCAAAAATTGACACATATGTGGTTCTCATATGTTTGAGTGATCAGATAGCTCTGTACTTTGTGCTTGTACATGTCAGTAATATATGAGTGGGATGGTGACACATGAATAATTCTCACTTATATTTATGGTCATTAGGGTTAATATATTGATTATTTATGTATGGATCACATATGAAAAAGATGGTGACATGTGGATGTCTATCTATAGTCATATAAAATGTAAAAATTAGTAAATTGACTGTGGCTAATGACACCCAACCCTTAGGTCCCTTTTGCTTGCTCTCCTAACTCTCTTAGGCTTATTTTAACTAATTCATAGTCATATATATCCTTCTGGACTTAGTCTCAACTCACCCAAACTACTCTTTCTAAGACAAATCAATCCCTCTAGGTCTTGTCTGCTCAAGACAATAGTGCCGCACTTTGACTATAGCACCAGTACCACTCTTTTCCACTTTTGATGCTCTTGTCCAAATCCATTTTTGACCCTAATGATCATTTCCTTTTGGTTCCCCATCCTTTTCCTTATCATCCTAACATGAGCACATTCAACCCATGACCAATAGATCCCTATAAAATCTCATTCAAAGATCATTTGGAAAGGGTTGGAAATTATCACTAAGCAAGAAAGAATACAAACAAGACCACTCAAGCAATCTTCCCTATTCTTTGCATACAACTAGCCAATACACTTACAAACTTATTCAAATTCCTAAATCAATCCCTAGCCATATCAAGTACATCCACCCTATCATTCTACATCTTCATACACTAAATTACACAAAGCACATCAAGTAGGAGAACTACATAAGGTTTGATCCCTCTTCAAAGTAATGGTATGTAGGCAGTGTGCTCACATATAAGGTGTGAAGCATGTCTAATACATATTACACACACTAACCCCTCCCCCCTCTTGCTCAAAATTGGTCAGAGCACAATGGAAGATAGGTTTTGAAGAAAGAATCTACTCTATAAGGAGCTTTGCATACTTGTAGCTACCAAAACTTCATAGACAGGGTCTCACAGACCTACCAAACAAAACCTAAAAAGCTTAGATCCTCAAGAAAACAATGGTAAAGGTAGACCACAGTACTGATGCCACTCCTATCTAATTACAATGCTCTTATCCAATCAAAAAATGAAGTCTAGATCTTAGTTTATGATAGCATCCTAGTCCAACATAGTTAATATCAGAATATGTCTCAATCATATCAACACAATTCTAAGCTAAGTTATATTTCTCTCTATTAACTTGCTCAATCATAGTTAACAAACTAGTAAGTTAATTATAGCATAATTATTATCAAATTTTACTACTCAGACCCTTTAACTAAATTAGTAATAATACACTAATATTCCCAAAATTGTTAAATCATTTGGTGAACCTGATTTACTTCATTTGCACATAAAAACCCTAGAAACCCTAAGGTAAATTTCCTTCTATTTTTTCATATATTTTTTATTTTTTACCTGTATAATAAAATTAGAAATTAGCATTAAAATTTTTAATTTAGTAGTAATTTCTTTCAAACCCTAGTTGTCCATTTTAGGTCCCAGTATTTTCCCAACAATTTTCCAATCATTTTCTAAATTTTTACTAGCATATTTAAATCATAAAATCCATTCAAATTTTATTCAATAGTAACTTTCAGAAAAAAAAAAAACCCTAGTTGCATCTACTAGGTCCTTTTAAATCACAAATTTTCCACTATTTTTTTTGATTTTTTACTTGCATACCTAACTCAGAAATTCACTTTAAATTTCAAATTTTCATAATAATTTTCAAATTAATCATCTTTCAAACCCTAGATGCATATACTAGGTCTCATTAATTCTTGAGGTATCACCTTACACCTAAAATCAAATTTGAAAAATAGATCTCACTTATTTTCAAATATTTCTTACATTTTTAGCAAATAATAAGGAGACCATACTTGGTCCTATCATGTACATGAATGATGATGTTTACCATATGCTAATACAAAGCTTCATTCTTTGCTTTTCATGCCTAGTTTTCATAATATGGGATGATATTAAGAAATCCATTGTTAAACATAGTAAGATACCTTGTCTTCAAATCAAAGCTTACTTGTCTTTAATAAAAGATTTCATTCCTTGCTCTCTATCTCTCATATGACAAAATTTTCAAGTTTATCATGCTAAACAAATTAGAAATGTCATAGCACATGTCAAAGTTTTTTATGCATTCTTGAACAAATTCATTCTCTCTATATCTTTCTCTCTATCTCTCATGTGGAAATTTTTTCAAGTTTATCATGCTAAACACATTAGAAATGTCATAGCACATGCCAAAGTTCTTTATACATTAATACATAGATTCATGCTTTCTATCCCAAACTTTCTCTCTCTCATGTGGAATGCTCTTTATAAACACATTATTATACAACTTATAACTCCAATTACATAGAATTTTATCCCACATACATGGTTTCTATTTAGAGGCTCTATTGATTAAGCTAACAACCACCTATCAAGTTTTAATGTCATATATTATGCATAGGAAACAATTTCCTTCTCCTCCTCTCCCCCAAGAGGGTGATATCTACTTTCCCTCTAACCAGATCCATACTATCACCCCTCCAAAAGGTGAGGCATTCCATACTATTGTTTCTAATGCATAAATTTAGCCTATAGCTTCTTCAAATCCTCTTCAACATATGTGCATGTATGTTCAACTGGAAGTAACCAAGTTTGCACTTGTAAGACTTTAAGGGACCAAATCACTAGTATGAGAAAGTTAATTTTAGATTTACAAACATAGAATCAGCTATTACATGAAAATATCAAAACATTGGAAAATTATATTATAATACAAAAACCTCAAAGGCACCCTAGTGTCAATCATGTATATGTACCTTCACCTAGTCAATTGGTTACAAGTAATGTTACATATCAAAACACGAAATCATAATAAAGTAACTCTACAACTAGTGATTCAAAAATAATTCAAAGATAAAATAAGAGTTCAAGTGAGTTACTAAGAGAAATGGTTAAATCTAAGTTGATCAAACTACCTCCTCTACATCTACTGAGAAGATACAAATATTATTGTGCATATCATAGAATGCATGGGCATCACATAGTTTCATGTTTGGTATTAAAAAAATATATACAATAGGTAATTGATAATGAGGATCATATATAAGGTAAATTAGTCAATTAATCCACAATGACATAAGAACACATTCACAAAGGGTCAAATTCAAAAATAGTACAAAAGTGGTTACCAAAGCATAACTAAGGATTAAAAAAAGGATCAAAAATCAAAATCAGATCAAGAAAATATACCACAAGCACAAGTAGCGCATGAAATAGATGCAATTTCACTTCTAAAAAATAAGGCTTAACTTTCAAAATAGTATGGGTTTGGTCAAAAATATCTACAATAGTTTGATTTTCAAAGTCAAGGGTTGGGCAAGCATGCTCAAGGCATCAGTACTCCTATTCTAGCAATTGATAATGTTTGTCACCAAGGTTTGGGATTTATTGAATATCCTAAATAAAATAATTCATAGACATAATTTATCAAATGAAAATATCTAGATACAACAAAAGTCAACACCAGCATTCCATTGGTTTAAAATCAAGATGACAATGATGAGTGGAACAATACAGGTTATTATGATTTCCAAGATACCAACTATGAATCTGAATATTTAGAGTCATATTCATAGTCATTCCCTCGTGATTCATAATCATGAATGATTCCTTTATTTGATACAGGACACCATATTAGGGAGTCTCCCATGAGACTCATCGATTAGTATCATCTCTTTTTAGCCTTACTTATATATAGTTTCCTTTTACTTGATTGTGCATAGTTTCTTTCCAAATACCTAGACATATTTTCCTTATGATTGATATTACATAGTCTTATTATGATTTATTTTACATATATTATATAAAAATATCAAAAACATTCAAATAATTCAAAATACAAAAACATTCAAATAATTCAAAATAAAAAAACATGCAAATAACTCAAAACACCAAAAATATTTTGATTGTATGCATCATCCATGCTTTACATTTTTACTACTATGTTAGACTTACATTTGTTGTTTTATGCTTATTTTTTGTTTATTTATCTACATCACCATGCTTTACTTGATCTTATTTGAGTGTGTGCAATGACATCTAGCTTCTTGATTTCTTCACTATACCCATTGAGGGGGCATCTTACTTCTACATTCAATACACACATTGATATACATACCCACTGGGGGCATCTTCTACATGACTACACCATCTAAGTTATGTCATTCCTGCATCACACGCTCTATTTATCATGTTGATATACTTTATGCACTATCTTACATAGATTACTATATCGACACTCACTAGTATATATCAATTGTGTATTTCTTAGCATATACCTAGTCTTGTACTAACATGTCTTGTATAATTTCTCTCTTGCTTTGATTAGTTAGATGTGATTGTATTCCTAGTTATTACATGCTTTCCTTTCTTGCTTAGCATAGCTAGATTGTTTACATTTCTTAGTTTCTATTTTTCTCCTATATGTGCCTTAGAACATTTACCAATGTCCTTTACTTCTATTCATGTGTTTGCCTTAGGAAATTTACTAATGTCCTTTGTCTTTACTCCTCTATGTTATTGTGGCTTCCACACCAGTTTTTTTATTTCAATTGTATGTGTATGTGGCATTTGAACATGTCTTGTATGCTTACTTTCTAGTTTGTGTGACATGTGCCCATGTCCCTTATTTGCTTGCCCCCTTGGCCACTCTTGCATGATTCTTGTTTCTTGCCTTGTGTGCTTGTTGCTTATTTTCTTCTCATTTTTTTCAATGCTATGATCTATATCATGCATTTATCTTGATTTATTGGATGCCATGATAGACATCATGCTCCATCCATCCAACTAACAACTAACAACTAAAAACTAACTAGAATTTCATTTCTAGTTCAATAAATTACATGTGTTCTTATATTATTATATCTATCTAGGCATACCCATATTGATCTAACAATCTCTCACTACAACCCATACTATATCTCAAGATATCTTGTCAATTATCGTTGCTATATCATGTATCTATGAAACATAACACACTTGTTGGGATCTTTCTTCTAAGGGAAGTCATTGAAGGGTCTTCATTATTACCCTCAAAAGAGGGGGGAAAAAATAGGGGTTTTGTCATATATTAAAGCTCCTAATGATAAAAAAATAGCATTTATATCAACCCAAAAAAAACAAACATCAAACCAGATAGAACAGACTAGGCAGATAGTCAAGAATCTAGAATAGTTATTAGATTTAGCCCTAGACAATAGTTCCCAACTTGGACTAAATCATTGATTCCACTAGTGTCCACTTTCAGAACTCCTATACAAATAGAAAAAAAAACCATATTTTATATAAATAGATAGAAAGGTAAGTTCAATTATAGTTTTGTCAACTATAGTTCAAACTAGACTCAGTAGTTTTATTATAATTTTTCTTAAATAATTTAGATAGAGGGAGAATCATACATGACATGATGGATCTTGATTCCAATTTCAGATAGGGTAGTTCATATAACTTCCAAATCATAATCCATGTTTCATACATCAATGATTGGGGGCAATGTGCATGACACATTTATTTTCTTTCTTTTTGAGTTCAGTATTACCTAGGCATTCTCAGTAGTTACATGCCTTATTCCATCTATAGGTGGTTGGCATAAATTTTGAATGGATTTAATATAAGCATAACTTCTTGAGTTCTTGAGTGGATTTCATATAAGCCTAATACACTAGTTTTGAAGTGGATTTCATATAAGCCTAATCTCCATCTTTTAGAGTGGCCTAGTTTCTAGCATACATTTGGTTATCCATACCAACATAGTACATTCATGGGATTCAAGATACATCTCATATGACACATTCCATACCAGTATCATTTTATAGCTTCACTTCATGGGGAAATGATGGAGCTAAGGTCTAACTAGCCTTTATATTCATGATCCACATATTCATAGGGATTGAACACATAGTCCAAACATCAATCAACATGTGCATGACCACCTATCTTCACTTAGTGGGTGATGATGGAGCTAAAGGGTCAGCCTTTACATTCTTGAGCCACTCTTGGGGAATTGAGTACTCAGCTCCATTCATGATATTAATCTTGGTTCAGCACACATCTAACATCACCTAACATCACCCAGCATTACTCAACATCATAATAGGTTTTGTATTGGTCCACATACTTGATGAGGTGTATTAATTCCTTTATCTTCCTCTCTTTTATTTAGCTTTATATTTTATTATTTTAGACATAATGTATCTAGTAAGAACTAATCTACTCTTGATTTTCTCTTACATATTTACACTTCACATCATGCTCTCTCTATGCACACCTAACATCACATATCTTTATGAGCTTCACCCTTGTAGGTAAGTTTAGGTATGCTTTCTAGTTTTCCTTTATCCTATTATTTCACTTTGATGCATCATTAGAATAAAGGGGGGGAACGTAGTCATACAAAATGCAAAAAATGTTAAATTAAGTGTGGATTATGACACCCAACCCTTAGTTCCCTCTTGTTTACTCTCATGACCCTCCTAGGATTATTTTCGCTGATTCTCAATCATTTTTAGCCTTCTATACTTGGTCCCATCTCACCTAGACTACTCGTTCTAAGATAAATCAATCCCTCTAGGTCCCATCTGCTCAAGATAGTAGTGCCACACTTGGACTATAGCACCAGTGCCACTCTTGTCTAATTTTGGTGCTCTTATCTAAGTCCATTTTTAACCCCAATGGTCATTTCCTTATAGTTCCCCATCCTTCTCCTTATCATTCTAATGCAATCACATTCAACCCATGACCAATATATCCCTATGAAGTCCCATTCAAAGATCATTTGGAAAGGGTTGACAACTATTATTAAGAAAACAAGAATACAAGTAAGACCACTCAATAAATATTCCCTATTCTTTGAATACAACCAGTTAATACGCTTACAAGCTTATTTCAATTCTTACACTTGTCCCTAGACATCTCAAGTACATCTAGTATAGCATTCTACATCTTCATACACTAAATTACACAAAGCACATCAAGTAGGAGAAATACATATGGCTTGATCCCTCTTCAGAGTATTGGTATGTAGGAAACATGCCCACACATGGGGTGTGAAGCATGTCCCATGCATATTACACACACTAACCCCCCCTCTTGCTCAAAATTGGTCAAATCACAATAAAATATAGGGTTTGAAGAAAGAATTTTCTCTATAAGGAGCTCTATATAATTAAAACTACCAAAACTTCATATATAGGGTCACACAAACTTTTCAAACAAAACCCAAAAAGCTTAGATCCTCAAGATAATAGAGGTAGAGGTGGACTACAGTTTCAGTGCCACTCCTATTTAATCAAAAAATGAAGTCTAGATCTTAGTTTGTGACAGTGTCTTAGTCCCACATAGTCAATATCAACCTCTATCTTAATTGGATCAACATAATTCCAAGCTAATTTATATTTCTCTCTATTCATTTGCTATTTTTAGAAAGTATAAACAATAATTAGAATTAACAAATTAGTAATTTAATTATGGCATAATTATTGATTGATTTTACAACTTAGACCCTTAGAATAATACACCAATGTTCCTAAAATTGTTAAATCACTATCACTTATCTAGATGGTTTTTGAGGTCATTGTCTTGGTTATTTGGGTACATGTCATGGATGAGCATGATGGTGACCCATGGATGATTCTCACTTGTTTACTCACCCAAGGAGCTCTATGACTTAGTATTTTATTATGAAATGAGTGAGTAAGTAGAATTGAGAAGCTTATCTTGATGTCACTAACTCAAAAAGTCAATAATCCCTTTGCCTTAGTCTTTTTTTATATAAGCTACAAGTAAGTAAGATGGTGACACATGGATTATTTTCACTTGCTTAGGTGCTCAAATGAAAAATAGATATATCACTTTTTATATAGTTTGTAGTTAGATGGGATTGAGACACATGGATGGTCCTCACTCATTAAGTGCATAATAACTTATAAATTTGAATATTTATTCATGAGGACATTGGATAGAGATGTTTGGCATGATCTCTCCTGCTTAGCTTATCATAATACTTATAAATCTTTTCCATTCTTCAATTGATGATTATTTAAGTACAAAAGTGACATGTGGAAAAAAATGATAACTACCTATAAAATTAATATGGCCTATAAAATATAAAACAAACTTTTATAAACACCCAAGTAGCTAAGTTAATCTAGAATAGAGTCAAAACCCAATTTTGATAAATACCTAGATTTTAAAGTCTAATATCCATATGAATAATTCAATAGGAATGTTTATTTTAACTTAAATTTAGGTTAATAACTTTTATCTTGAATTTGGATGTAATTTTACCAAGATATGACATGAACATGAATTTCTGAGGCTAGTGTGGGTCCTCATTTCAAAATTTAAAAATGGGGTGTGTTGGTCATAATAGTGAGGAAGTAATTTGCATGTAAATAAGTGCTTCTCCAAACTCTACTTCAAATCATTAATTTTCCTAGTGATTTATTGTAAATACTTTCTCTTTTTCTTGATTTTCATTCATGTTTTTGGTTGATTTTCTTATTTTTAACAATTGTTCTAACCTCATCATTTGTCTATTTTTGGTTTGACTTACTTGTTTTACTTTTCAAGTTTCTTGTTAATAATATAATGAATAAAGGTCTATAGGTAGTTAATAAGAATGACATTCTAGTGTATAAGTGCTTTGAATAGCTTGTGACTTAATATTACATTTTGATTTAATTTTAAAATCCTATAATATCATGTGTTATGTATTTATCTGTATTTGGGTGAGTTTGGGTCAAATATTTAGCCTCTGAATTTATTATCTTGAAACCACACATAAATAATAACATTTTAATTATTTATAGGTTTTTTGGGATAAACCTACTATAGTTAATATCTAGGGTTAAAATATATAATTATGTCTTTCCTTTGTTATGGTGGTCCCTAAATTGGAAGTGAGACATTGAAAATAAATAAATAAATAAAATGACAAAAAAAAATTAATTTCTAAAAAATTAAATTCTTGGGTGATTTAGGGAACCTCTACTATGGTTATGGACACTAGTTGAAAGTAAAGCAAGGCCTTGAGTGGGATTAAATACAAATACATTAGGGATATAAACTCTTTGTTGGTACAAGATCAATGTCCAAGTGAGTATTCTCAAGGTATAAATCTATAGCCTGATGGTTGAAGTGATAGTAATTAGTCCTTTTAGGTTACATATAGTGATAATGAACTCATATGCACACCAGGTCAATGAAACTATCATATTTAGTCCTATATCCATTCCATTATTTTTATCTCTCAAATATATTCATGTTCCATGCACTATCTTAACACAATATTCTAAGTTCAAAGACACATTTATTTAGTTTTAAAACACTCAAGAGTATTCTCCTAAAGAGTCACCATTTTTTATTATTTTTATAATATGACCTAATTCATCCAAAATCATGGAATTTATTTTTAATTTTTATTTTCTCTTATTTTCACTTATGGGATAGTTGATCTCAACTAAATTAATTTTTCTTGGTTGGTTTTTTAGTTTATGTGTCAAACTAGGTCCTATGACTGTCACCATTAAAGAAACTATGTATGTGCAAGACAACTTCATATAATATACTTAGAGTAAAAGTGGAGTCTTGATGCCTCAGTTTTCATTTTAATATCATGATTATTTAGCTTCCTCAAACCACTCCAAGATATCATTTTGGTTTTTGTGCCAAACTATCTCCTAGAACCCATCATGTTGTGTCGACCAAGCTTATGTGAGAAAGTTTCATACAAAAACATGGTTTCAAGATATATTTTTTATGTTTTTATTGCACTTAGAAAAATATAAATAAAATAAGTTAGTAGTCCTAAATAGGTTTAATTTATGTGCATATCAATAATCCTAACTTGGTATTTTTAATGAAATTTATAAGTCCAATTTGGTCTCAAATTTTTAGCTGAAAGGCTTCCTTTTTTGAGTGTGTGTTTTTACCCACTTAGGTATATAATCATATTGCTTTTTAATTTTTCTTTCTAATCAAGACTTTGATCCATTATTAGGTTTTTGTTTATTAGTTTGGTCAATTTCTTTGTTAAGCAGAGTGGGTTCCCTAATTAGGTCTTGTGCCTTCAGCTTTGGGCAGTGTAGTTGCAGTCATAAATTAAGTCCTAATTAACTCAAGGCTTCCCCTAGGGTTATACATTAGTAATCAAGCTTATAGGATCAACTAAGTCTATAGTTATCAATTTAAAAGTATGTTGTGTTGGTCTAAATTTTGGTCTCACATATAATTAGGCACCCTCCATTAAAATACCCATAGTTCAGATCAAGACTCAAACCCTGAATATGAAGCAAAGTGTTTCCCACCAATCAAGTAATCTCTAATTAGGGGTTGCATGACTAATTATTTTTAGGACCCCCCCCCCCCCCCCCCCCCCTCAAAATTTAAAATAATGCTAATATCTATTCAATATACTAATTATGTTTGTGTCCTAATAAAACATAAACTAAAATTCTACTCATGATTTTGAATCACAATTAGAATTAGGATTTCAAATTTTCAAAAAGTGAAAAATGTTGACTCACTTGTTATAACCTAGAGCCTGATTAGGTATACTAAACCTATTTTGAGTATGTTTTTATTAATTAACCATAACTTATCACTTAGGTGTTGGATTTTTTATCCATCTATGAAACCAAGATTCTAGATATGACTCAGATCCAATAGTGTTTTAGTTTTTTTTAAAAATTGCCCTATCTAAAAGTTATTTATGTTTTCATGTCATGTTTTACTAATGACAAATTGTAAATGAAAATATTTAATTTATTCTTGTTTGTTTTTTTAGGAAAATTTAAAATGAGGTGTAGAAAATAGAGGGAAAATTTCTTTGGTTAGTGCATTAATGGCACTAAACTACCTTTGGATGGAAAATGATTTTCATTTGAAAGAAGTAATTTCTATATACTAGCCCATCATTGACTTTCCAAGGGTTGGCTCTTTTTTTCTCTTTGAAGACAATTTTAGGTCAATTACCCTTTTTCTTTATTTTTAATTTATTCTATCCCTCTTTCTTAATACCCTACTATTATACTACCAAAATTGTAACGAAATGGTGGATGTAAAATCTATTATCACTTCAGGTGAATATTTATTAATAAGACTTGTGGATATGTTTATTTATGATGTGCACATGGATACAATGATTATAATGTTCCTCTTCCTGGTGTGATCCTTAGACTATATCATTGATCCATATCCATGGTTATGTGATTGATATCCAAATGCATAATTATTTTATGGGTTACTTTTCTTCAAACGACTTTGATTCAATAAGATTTTCTTTCCTTTTCCCTCTATTTTGCATTTTTTATTGAATATGTTATCTAGGGTTAGTATAGAATCTAAATACAATTAAATTTCATGTTTAATATTTTTTTCAAATTCTATTGCATTTTTATTACATTATCACACTGTCAAATGTTAATTTATGTAATGAATGTTAAAATCATCCATATTCATTTCTTTAAAAACTTTTAAATGGTGATTTTCTTATGTGGTAATTCTATAAATGCATGTTTGTTATTATTTCCCAAAATTCACAAAAATCCTATATTGAATAAACAATGAAAACTTGCATTCTTCTCTTACTTTTTTAATATTAAAATAAATTTTAAAATTCTATTTAATAGTCTAAACCAACAATACCTTTGAATTAGAACAATTATCATAAACCAATTGTGTCACCTAATACACTATGACTTATAAAAAATAGACTTTGGGCATACTTCAAGATTCCTTTCAGGATATGTTAGATGGGACATCATCTCGCATATTTTTGGTGTGCTAAATGACCCATCAACACAAACATTTATTCATTTTAGGTGATTATCTAGAACTCAAAAGATGTGACAAACACAATCATTTTGGTTATATTTTTGATTTTGTACCTTATTAAATATTTACTTTGATTTTATCTTAATGTAAAGAGCATAATGGGATGTTAGGTTGAAAAAATTACATTAAATAAATATAAACATGCATAAAGGACAAATCTAGCCTAAATAAAGTAATACAACAATATAAATATATTTAAAATGAGCAAAGACATAGAATTCAAATTCTTTAAAATTGAAAAAAGAGGTTCATAAATAATTACTTTCATTATAAATTACCTATGTAATGGTAGTGACTAAAAGTGATGAGAAGTAGGTATACAATCTATGTAGAATGATAGAAATATTGTCAAGGATCAATTTAAACATTAAAATAAATGAGAAAATAAATACAAAAGAATAATATTACATTGAATATCTCAAGCCAAAATGTTAATACAAATATTCTAATGTGGAAAACTGAACATGTCAGAGAAAAATCCACATGATATTATAAGAAGGCTTGCCACCAAAATCTCCACAAGTACAAGATTGACTCAAGAGTACAAAGAGAAGAAGAGAGAGAGATATTAATTCTAGTGAGTAAATGAAGAGAATAATGGGATATTTTATAGAGGAAGAGGTAAATAATGATAGATACAAGGAATCCCATGATTTCCTTACAAGCTTCCTTTGTGTATGCCACTTGTATCCTATTCCCTTAGAGAGTGGAGGGAAGTATGTGCCAAGTGGGAAAAATAGATTTACATTCAAATAATTCTAAATCCAACAAGTGGACTAGGGAGGTTAGTGACACCTTATAAATTTAGTAATAAATTGTATTTATAAATATAATAAATGCACACATAACTAAGACTTAGGATAAGCCTAACCTATAATAAGGACTCAAATTAAATTTAATTATCCCACACTTATTTTACATAAATTGGAGTTACAAAAGTATAGAAAACCTTTAAAAATAAGAAGGGAGTTTAAATTACATGATCTCCCCCCTTAATAGAAACTTCCTTCAATATGAATTACAATAGTTTAGGGAAGAAATAAGAGAATGTGCTGCCAAAAGTTACAAGGAAGAAAGTGTGATCACCAAGAAGATATAAGAATCCTCTTCGAATAATGTGGTCAATCCAAAATGGAAGAAAGATCATAAATAAGGAGTAATGATCCACAAAAAATAAAGCTAACACCAATATTTTGAGTTAAGTAACTAATATGCCAAAAATACAATCTATATACATATTATAATAAAAGTAGATGTACAACTAGACAAATTTGATCAAAGATAACTTCCATCATAAATTACATAAACATGCATGAAAAAAATTTAGTCAAAATAATCAAGGCATTTATCTTATGAAATAATAAGTGAGGAAAAAAATATTTAGATAATCAAAATGGAGACAAAGAATATGCATCACTTGCAAAAGATATTCTGCATGAAGCATTAGAAGAATTATCATAATAAGACATGTCAAAGTCTCAAGAAGATTCATTTTTTTTAAGAATCTAAACAATATTACCTTTTGATGTATGTGATTTAGTTATTTTCTAAAAATATAAAATATCATGTGTGGATTTACCACAAGATTTGTATAGGTGTAATATTCAACATTTATATATGCAATGTTCATGTTTTCCATAATGCACACAAGGTTGAACATGTTTAACCAAAGAATGAGCATTCTAAAAATTATAATCAGAAGAGGTTGCATTATAAGTCATTCAATGCAAAGGATGATATCATTCCAAATTTGTATTAGGATCATTTAAATCATTATAGCCAAGACATTTACAATGAGCATTAAATTCAAGTAAAATGGGTGTATTAATACCATTTTTACACTTACCAAGGCCACTACCAACATACTCCATAGATTACATTATTTTTAAATCGAGATTAGAAACATGATGTGATAGAGTAATATTATCTTTAAGAGGTGAAACAACAACATTAGATGTTTACACATTTTTAAAAGATGCTAATTTGGTGGTTAGGGAATCAACTAAGTTTTGTATTTTGCTTGATTTTTCATTATGCAAATTTTACAATAAAGAAAGCATTTCAGTTTTACATTCAAATTGACATTTCAAGAAAACAATTTCATTATATTTTTATAATATTTTATATTTAATATCATGAATTAAAATCTCATTTCATTTCCACATCCACGTTATTATTAAAAAAAATCTTGAGAAGGCAAGTTATAACTTCCAAAATAATAGGATAAGGAAAAATGATAATTTATATCACTAAAGCATAAAACATTTTTAAATTATTTTTCCAAAAAAAATTAAATAATATTCTAGTGATATTAATTAAAACTTTTAAATAAACACTTATTTTAAATATATTCAAATCATATCAAAAGCTTTTATACTTCCACATGGCAATTAAAAAAAACTTTGGTTTAATAAAATTTCTTTTATTTTTTTTCTTGATTTTCTTAAAAAATTATATTAAATAATATTTAGCTTTTATAAAATACAAAGAAGAACTCTTAAAAAAACTAATCCACATGGGAAGAGTTTTAATTAAATATTGAATTATTATTTTTGGGTTGAAAATGAGAAAGCTTGGAATTAAAGAAGTGCAACTATAATGCTAAAAGGAATACATTGTATACTTAAATTGAAACACGTATAAAAAAAAGCATTCATATCACCTTCAAATTATATGTAAATATGAAATGAAAATGCATTCACATTTTGTGAAAGATAAGTCTCCACAAAAATAAAAGTGCTACATCAATGACATGGAATGCCAATTGGCATAACAATAAAAAGAATTTTAAAAAATGAAGGTACAATGCAATACATGGAAATGATAACTATCTTGTGATATTTTACAAATCACCACTTGGGGAAAAGAGACATTTCCAAGGTAGTGTCTTCATAATAAGATTGAAAATGTAATAAATTTTTTCAAAAGTCATAATAAATGTAGAGATCAGAAATAAGCCAAAGTGGAAGTGGAGTGCAAATTTATGGCTTAGAAAAGGTCTGATGCTAGTCAATCAATGTGAGTCCATTAAAAATGGGACTCATATTTATATAGAGATGGTAATTATGCCACATGGCAAGGATAGAGAAGTCAAGAAAAATAAATAACTAAATAATTTATTAAAATGTCTTTCAAAGGAACACCAAAATGCCACTTGTTTTCACTAAAAATGCAGACTTGGTAAAGAAAAAAATAATAAAAATAGGAAAAAATAAATGTTGTGTTGATTATCAATAATTTTTAAGAAGCTACCAAAGTAGGATTGAGAAAGGAAATTACAAAGGCAAATAACTTATCGATCTAATAAAGCACCAAAACACAGCATGAGACACCACAAGAGAAAATATTATGCATAAGGTTAAAGACAGAAAGGTAGTGCTAAAGAGGACACAATGCATCAAATAGAAGAAGGAATTATGCAAAGTTATATGATTATATAAATTTTGAAATCAGACTTTAGTGTAGAACCAAGGTAGAAAAAAAAAACACTTGTCAAAAAATAACTAATAAAATACAAAAAATAGAATTTTAGTTTAACAAAGGTGCTCAGAAAAGAGCAAACTAGGAAGCATTTAAAACTCAGAGATTTAAATTTTTATTTAATTTTATTTAATAATAATTAGTAGGTAACAAATAAACCATAACTAATATAAAATGCCAAAAAGAGATTTAAAAAAAAACTCTTTGTGAACACCTTAAATAAAATTAGAATGATAGAGAACCTTCTTTGAAAAACCTACAAATAAAAATGGTTAGAAGGCAAAATAATTTTCCATAGGTAAAAATTATTAAATGCAATTAAAGAAATAATAATAATATAATTTTATATGAAAAATAACCACATTTTGCACCTCTAAATCTACACAAGCTCAAGATTCAACATTAAACAACCATAGAGGCTTGATGCCATGATAGAAATGTTGCCAAAGATTGATTTAAATGTTGAAATAAATGAGAAAATGAATAAAAAATAATAACATCACCTTGAATATATCAAGCCAAAATGTTGAGACAAATATTTTAAAGTAGGAAACTGAACATGTTGGATAAAAACCCACATGATCTTATAAGAAGACTTGTCACCAAAATCTCCACAAGTATAGGATTGAATCAAGAGCATAAAGAGAGAGAGAGAGAGAGAGAGAGAGAGAGAGAGAGAGAGAGAGAGAGAGAGAGAGAGAGAGAGAGAGAGAGAGAGAGAGAGAGAGAGAGAGAGAGAGAGAGAGAGAGAGAGAGAGAGCTATCAGTTATAATGAGTAAATGAGGAGAGGGAGGGATCTTTTATATATTAAGAGGGAAATAATGAGGTTAACATTAATCCCATGATTACCTTACAAGCCTTCTTTATGTGTGTGACTGAGAAAAATATTTTAAAGTAGGAAACTAAACATGTTGGAGAAAAACCCACATGATCTTATAAGAAGACTTGTCACCAAAATCTCCACAAGTACAAGATTGAATCAATAGCATACAAGAGAGAGAGAGAGAGAGAGAGAGAGAGAGAGAGAGAGAGAGAGAGAGAGAGAGAGAGAGAGAGAGAGAGAGAGAGAGAGAGAGAGATCAGTTCTAATGAGTAAATGAGGAGAGGAAGGGTTATTTTATATATTAAGAGGGAAATAATGAGGTTAAAATGAATCCCATGATTACCTTACAAGCCTTCTTTATGTGTGTGACTTGTGGCCTATTCCCTTAGAGAGTGAAGGGAAGTGTGTGCCAAGTGAAGGAAAGAGATTTACATGCAAGTAATTATAAATCCAATAAGTGGACTAAGGAGGTGAGTGACACCTCATAAATGTAGGAATAAAGTGTATTTATAAATATAATAAATACACACATAATTAAGACTTAGGATAGGTGTATAAACCTATAAAAATGACCCAAATTAAGGTTAATTCTCCAACATAGAAGCTAACTTGAAAATTTTCCAGAGATATGATGACATGCATAAAGTGACCACCATCAAACTAATTTGATACATATTATTAGTTTTATATTGGTAGTATATTTCAATATTGTATGATAATC